>JACXGI010000348.1:0-108349 GCA_016801175.1 Esox masquinongy
ATTTTCGGAGATACTGAATTTGGGATTTTCATTAGTTGTCAGTTTTAATCATCACAATTAAATGAAATAAACATTTGAAATATATCAGTCTGTGTGTAATGAATGAATATAATATCCAAGTTTCACTTTTTGAATGGAATTACTGAAATAAATCAACTTTTTGATGATATTCTAATTATATGACCAGCACCTGTATACTGAATTGCACCAACTCGCCCCATGCAGCACACTCACAAAACTCACTTTCGTTTTTTGGTTGACCAACTTACAAAAGCTTGAAAAAGTTAATGTTTGGATCTTTAAAAGAATCCAAGAAAGCTATATAGATGGTTAAATGGTTCCGTACCCTATTTACTGCTTTTTTTCAACAAAAACAAAAATTGAGTGGATTGAATCATGAAATTACTTAGGGATTTTGCTTGCCCCTGGCTGCCATTGGAGAAGGGTGTGTGGCTTTTCCATTTGACTGCTATTTATAATGCACTTTTAAATGCACCCAAAATAATGTCTGTTGCATGAATGTGATCAAGCAATATCATTTCACTATTACTGCTGATATTTTGTGGACACTTTCTGATATTACAAATTTCAGAGATTCTACAAAGTGCCCCTTTAACACCAGAGCTGTTTTAACTACACAACTGAACATTACTGTCAGTAACCCCTGCTTACAAACCAGTTAACTATTCTGTTGAAAAATAAGACAGAACTCATGAAATTAGTTTTTCATTGGAGGGTGGGTGGAGGAGTATTCTTATACTTGAGAATAAGAATACTCAAGTTATCACAAACTAGTCCAGTGGTATTCAAATATGGCCCTAAAAAGCCAGATCCACGCCATTTTTCCAATCAACACTCTAATCAGGGACTTAGCCTTCTGTCCTATCTCATCCTTAATTGCACGCACCTGGTATCCCCGGTCTTAATTAGTCTCTGATGGAGAAATGGAGTGGAACTGACTTTGAGGGCCGGGTTTGAATACCACTGATTTTAGTCCCTCCCTTATCCAACCCTTGGTCCATACAACCACGCTCCATTCACTCATTCACCCTCTCTTTGCGCATGCTCACACACAACCACAGGCTAATGTCTGTCTCTCATTTCATTTCATTTGCTTAAAGGACGGGGTGGAGGCCATGCAGCAGTCTTGATTAATAATAGGCTTTTGGGGGCTCCCGCCTCTGTCACACATTCAGTTTCTGTGGCTGGACCCCGATTTTTAAAATAAAAATTAAAATATCAAAAAAATAGGAAGACTGAGTGAAAATACATAGTTGGACGGTTGGAGTGTTTGTATTTTTTTAATTTTTCTCTTTTCACATCAGGATTCTTCTCTTTCATACCCTTTGTTTTTGTTGTAATTGATTTTGACAGGTTTAAACAGCTTAGGGTGAAGAGTAACATGGAGGTTTCTCAAAGGCTCTGTCAGACTGGAGTAAATAGCTACGTTTCCACTTAATGATTTTACAATCTCATATCAAGCTGCATTTGTGCTTAACCGTCAACAGTTTTACTTATTAGCTTAAGAAACCTATTTCGGGTATTTTTTTGCTGCTTCTGCCCGGAGCTAAACTACGTAATTTGATTTAAATAAGTCGAACCAATGTTTTACTATCTGGTAACTTCAAATCACTAACCTCACTGTCTGTCTTTGTGTTAAGGTTGTTCTGGAATGTATTCTAAAGAAGGACCTGGTCTACAACAAGGTCAATCCCATATTCCACCATTGGAGGATCAATGACAAAAAGTTTGGCCTGACCTTCCAGAGTCCTGCTGACGCGAGGGCATTTGACAGAGGGATCCGCAGAGCCATCGAGGACATGAACCAAGGTGGGGACCCCGGAGACTTATTCAACATTATTTCACCAACATTTTATGTACAGTTTTTCTGTACAAAGAATACATTGTTTTGACAAAATCAGCAGAAAATATATACGCAAGTATGATTGCTACATGATGAATGACCATCATATCTTTAATGTTTCTCATCAAAAAATTGTAGCTGGCTACGTTTTAGTATGTTTTTCTTCAATTTAATTGAGCCTTTTAACAGTACACATCTGCCTGTGTGATGCCTGTTGATCGAATGCCTGTTTGTAAATGCAGGAATTTATTGGCCAAGACTAGAGATACTTTATCAGTGTAGAGAAGTGCAACTCAATCACAACATTAGTCCTTTTACGTTCATGATTTGGAACAAACCCTGACCAAATTCAAGCATTTGAAATGACATTGTTTTGATCTGGGTTTAGTAAACAACCCAATGCATTTCCCACATTTTTTATTTCCCTTTTCACAATCTGCAGGCTCCTTGTCTCTGCCTGTATGTTTGTATATATTATTGTGTGTGCTGGTCTGTTTGCATCTGTTTCTGTTTGTGACTGTATGGTGATTGGTCTATGCCTGTGGCATTTAATGGTTGACCTGCTGCCTGTTCTCCTGGTGGTAGATGCATAGTGTTGATTAGCTGTGATGACTTCCCCTGCTCACTCACCCATGACTGCCCCTACTATGTTATCTGTACCAGCTGTGGAGACGATAAGGGCATCACTTCCTGTAAGGGCTGCGAACCTTGTGTGCAGTCGAGGTAGAGGATAGGGGCACATGGATGCTAGAGCTAGTGAAGTTAGGAGTTTAAAGAATAACTTGCACTCAAATCAACCTACAATAAATGTCATTGTTTTTAGACACGTTAATGTTACGATACTTTTTTGGATAAGCTTTTTGTTGATTTGCTGAAGCTTGTGTTGCTAGTTTAACCTTGTTTATGGGCTAATACTGGACTAGCTAGGTTAACTTGATCAGCTAAAACTAGACTAGCTAGGTTAACCTGATCAGCTAAAACTGGACTAGATAGGTTAACCTGGTTGTTGATGAGTGGGTGCTGGACATGCTAGGATAGGTTAGGCTAGGTTAAGATGGTTGTTACTGTGTGTAATCTGTAGCTAGGTTAAGATGGTTGTTGCTGTGTATAATCTGTAGCTAGGTTAAAATGGTTGTTACTGTGTATAATCTGTAGCTAGGGTAAAATGGTTGTTACTGTGTATAATCTGTAGCTAGGGTAAGATGGTTGTTACTGTGTATAATCTGTAGCTAGGTTAAGATGGTTGTTACTGTGTATAATCTGTAGCTAGGTTAAAATGGTTGTTACTGTGTTTAATCTATAGATAGGTTAACCTGGTTGTTGATGGGTGGAAGCTGGTCTAGCTAGGTTAACCTGGTTGTTGATGGGTGGAAGCTGGATTAGGTTAACCTGGTTGTTGATGGGTGGAAGCTGGTCTAGCTAGGTTAACCTGGTTGTTGATGGGTGGAAGCTGGATTAGGTTAACCTGGTTGTTGATGGGTGGAAGCTGGTCTAGCTAGGTTAACCTGGTTGTTGATGGGTGGAAGCTGGTCTAGCTAGGTTAACCTGGTTGTTGATGGGTGGAAGCTGGTCTAGCTAGGTTAACCTGGTTGTTGATGGGTGGAACTGGACTGACCTGGGTATTGATGGGTCCAAGCTAATCTAGCTACCGTAACTTGGTTATTGATGGGAAGAAGCTGATCTAGTTAGGTTAACCTGGTTATTGATGGATAGAAGCTGATCTGGATCGGTAAACCTGGTGAATATTGCACATCCCTCTGCATTTGGTCTAGTTGTCAGTCATGGCAGTATAATATTCCTTTCCTCTGTATTCCAGCAGTGTTGTGTAATGCCTCTTCAACACAGGCAGGTTCCTCTGTATTCCACCAGTGTTGTGTAATGCCTCTTCAACACAGGCAGGTTCCTCTGTATTCCACCAGTGTTGTGTAATGCCTCTTCAACACAGGCAGGTTCCTCTGTATTCCTGTTGCATTGCTCTACTGCCGTACATGTGTGTACAAGTGTGTTTGTCTTAGTGTGTTTTAAGTGTGTGTGTGTGTGTGTCTCAGCCTTGCAGTCTTTTTGTTGCCATGGCAACGGTGGACACATGGCTCAGGCAGTTCCGTGGCCCAGCGCTGGCACAGTCGTGCTGCAGGAAGTCTGTCTCATCGTACTACAGACAGCCCGCGTCTCACTCTAGCAGATTCTGACAGGCAGACAGACAAATAGATACCAGGACACCGTTGAATACTCCCGCAGTTTTGTTGTGCAATGTTTCAATGCAACCGTCTTTCCTAAATTCTCTGCCAACCAGAGGCAGAGAATAACACAGAGCAGTGTGCATACAGTAGTACAGACAGGCCTGGTTTCTCCTACCGCTTGGCTGGCTTGTTTGAAATGAGGTCTTGGTGATCCTAATTAAGTGAACTGGGACTCTTAAAAGAGCCCTTGATGCCTCAGGTACAAACAGTTTTCTCTTCTTCCATCCCAGTGGAAATGAGCTAATCTCTGTTTTCTACAGTAGTTGACAACATTTAACTTGGGACACACTTTCCCTTCCCAAGATTTCTGGAAAGGTTGCAGTTAGACAAGATGGTGCTGTAAGCCTCATACATGTTCGACAGTACAGTTACTTCGGATTTCTGTCATGCCTACATGCTTGAGACTCATCCGCGTGCCATTTTTGGATTAAGACATGTCTTTTTTGTCTCAGCATGCACTTATATAAGCACAGGCTAGCTTTCATTTCCCCATTGAATGGGGATGACGAGTATAAGTCTGGGCCTAGCATACCCTCAACGGCTTCCCTTTGTCACCAGTGGCATCTAAGCCTGGGGACGTGTGGTATTTTAGGGACTTCTGACATATGGAGACTTGGTAGACGTGTAACTGTCTTGAGCTGCCTCTCTCTAAGCCTCTGTAGCTCATTCATTTGTCTTTGTAGCTCATGTCCCTGTATAGTTACATGTGTATGTTTCTGATAATATTACATTTTCTGTTTTCCAGGCTTTCCTGCGTTTGGCGACTCGGACTCTCTTGAAGATGGCTTACAGGTGAGTCCTGGGACTAGGGCTCCTATATGCTCTGCGCACGTGGATTTATTTGAAAGCACTATGGTTTCCTGTAGGACTGACTTGACTTCTCTTCTCACTTGTGTAGTGTGCGTTTCAGTTCTCTTGCCTGTGCTTGATTCCAGGACGCTGGCTGAGGGAAATCTGAGCAGTGGCTCAACCTAACATTCTATCCCAGTTCTGTTTCAGGCTCTTTTGTCTTGTTTTCTGACAGTTGTCTTTAGGGTTTGGGTGTCTTTGAACAGCCTGGGCCTTCCATTACCTTTCACTGCTGAGGAGTTGTTGAATGTGCCTATGGCTTATGTGTCCATATCTGTCACGCATTCATAACTGATACCTGGGAACCGAGTTGAATAAAAATAAAGGTTATCATCCAACATGACTTTTTTCCAAATTATCTTTGTGGGTTTTCTGAAACCACTCGTATTTTCTCATGTTCCCCGTCATTCGATAGATCAAGTTATGCTCAGACATATTGTGTTGGTGAGCTGAGGAAGAAGTTGTCTTTTTCCTCTCACAAGCTACTGAACTGTTTTTTTTGTGTGGTTAGCAAGGTTTTCAGTTTCATCAAGACGGTAGCTGGTATTGGCTTGATTTCCCTTTAGATATGGAGTGTTGTAGAAACATCACTGCACCCTGTCCTAGTTTTTGCTTACACCAGAAATAGGTGTGTTGTACACTGAACAAAAAAATACATGTCATTTAAAACAGTTTACTTAGTTACTGTTCGTGTAAGGATATGAATCATTGAATTCAAGTCATTAGGCATCTATGGATTTCACATGACTTGGAATACAAATATACATTTGATGGTCACATACCTTGAAAGAAAATGTAGGGGCATCAGTCAGACGCAGATCAGCCTGAAACAGTTTTTGTCAGTTTGTGCAGAAGTCAATTGGTTGTGAAATCCCACAGTTTCATCAGCTGTCCGACTGACAGGCCTCAGACGATCGTGCAGGTGAAGCCGGATGTGAAGGTCCTGGGCTGGTGTGGTTACATGTGGTCTGCGGTTTTGAGGCTAGTTGGGCAAACTGCCAAATCCTCTAAAAGGCCGTTTGAGGTGTCTTAGGGTAGAGTTAAATTCTTTGGCAACAGCTCTGGGGGACTGTCCTGCTGTCAACATGCTAATTACATGCTCCCTCAACACCTGAGACTTCTGGGACGTTGTTTTATGGTGGCCTTTTATTGTCCACTGAACAAGATGCACCTGTGTAATGGACATTGGGTTTATAAAGCTTCTTATATGGGCTTATAGATTATTTTGGCGAAGAGGAAAAGCTCACTAATAGGGATATAAACGTGTTAAAAAGCTTTTTGTGCATATGCAACATTTCTTGGATGGTGTCTGTAATTTTAGATAGATGTTTCTGATCCATGTGTATATGGTTAATGAAACCTCTTAACAAATGCCATTGTGTTAGATGACCTGCCTATCCAATTATTGAATAGACCCTGCTGCCCTTCTACTCCCAGTATCTGTGGGTTTTGTGTCCGAAACTGACCTGGTGGAGGGGCTACAGTCACCTTTGACCCCTCACTACCTTACGTCATTCACCGAGTGGAGTGTAGAAGGTCAGAGGGCGTGAAAAGGAGGGGGGGATCTCTTCCTGTTCCTGCGGCAGAGCAGCTTTAAGGAATCAACCATACAGGAAGTCCAATGGCACTGCTGTTGCTAAGCAGCAGAGGAGCGGGCGGGCGGGTGGGGGGGTGGTGGGGGAGGGTTCAGTGAGTGAGCAACCAAGGGTGTCGCCATGGTGATTTGGCATCGGAGTGTTGCGGTCGGAGACCTGGGCTACACGGGCGAGAAACTGTGAGGCTAGTCACTCTCACACCAAGCCATGCAACCCGTGAGACGGAGAGCTAACTAATGCTCGACTCAAACACCACCACACAATGTGTGACATTAGCCCTTCGTAACTCGACACAATCCAGTCTTTGCTTTGAGCTGTGCTACGTCATAGCATTTGACTCAATTGACGACAACTGTGTGCAGACTAAAAAGACTAGTAGATGTTTGGTTTTGTTCAGGATCTGTTCCTCATCTTCGGACTAACGTCAGTCGATATACTTGAAAGTAACCTTGTACTGTAGCCCAGCTGAGAGCCAGGAGACGAGCCACTTGGACATATGAGGGGGGGGCACTTTGAAGACCGTTTGGACCTTTAATGTATTTAGCCTAGTCATTCTCTGTATGTGCTGGACTGGAAATGGAACGTCTGCCATGTAGAGTGTTTTGGGATGTCTGAGTTCCCCCCCTTGCACTTTAATGTTCTGAGCACAGGCGGACTTCTATCCAGCCAGATCTCTTGGTATCTGGAACTTCTTACTCCCCAGTCCAGATGTGTGTGCGTGCGTGCGTGCGTGCGTGTGTGGCGTTAGGGCCCTCTTATCAACCCACATCCTGCCCAACAGGTTTATGCGCCCCCTACCAGCAGACCACAGCCTTCCTTTCACGGTGACACCTCACAGCAGCCGCCCGTCACCCACATACACACACACCCGACACGTGATTACACATTCTAAGGATGGCATACTCTACAAATGGCCCGGACTCACTCTCTCTTCGCCATTTGCACACCTTATCGATGCAGAACCGCTCTCAGAAACCACCTAAATGCAGGTGTATAAGAATGCAAAACAACAGGCGGTTGTACTGCGTGACCTCCGCTGAGGGGAATGGTGGGCGGTGGATAGATAAGCCCCAAATGGATGAAGAAGCGGTGACTTCTGTTTGTGACTTCTGAAGCGGTGACTTCTGCTTGTTAGCAAACAAAGTTTCTGGTGTAGCAAAGTGCTTGAGAGAAGATGGGTGGTGTAGTCCGAGAGAGATTAGAAAAACCGACTCCAAATCTGGGTCAAACGGTGCATGTTTTATTCAGGCTGGGTAGTTTGGTTGAGTAGAAGCCCCTGTGCAATTAGTGTAGAGCAGGGCTTAGCGGCATAACAAGGATGAACGCTAAAGATGAGTCATTGTCGTCCGTAATGCTGAGGAACTCGTCATGCACGATCCCACGTTCTCTCCCTCTCCTCCCGCTCTCTCGAAAGCGCGTCTGAGTGCTTTTCGTTTTTGGGAGGTTTCGCTGTGAACACGCAGTGTTGTCGTACAGGCAACCGGACCTGTGTCCTTAACATCATGCCCTGTGGGCTTTCCAGAGCAGCCTGTTTCCCTGTGTGTCCCTGGGAGGGCGGAAGCACGTGGAGCTCCGATGTTGGTCCCGCGCCATCAGCCATCTCCCCCTCAACATCTCTGGGGTCAGATCAGAACCAGATTGGCCCCCACACATGCCTTTGAATGCTGGGGCTCAGCCCAGTGCTTTAAAAGGAAGCACAAGTCTGGTTCCCATTTCATCCCCCTAACCCACCCTCCCCCTCTCTATCTCTCTTTCTCACACACACACACACACAGCTGTCATCTGGCTTTTTAAGTTCTGTGCTGCATTTCTCCAGCTGGAGCTGGTTTATGACATTCCCTCGGCAGACTCGTTGGCTGTGTCTCTCGCACACGCATCCAGACACACGATCACATATACACATGGTACACACTTGTTTTTTTCCTGTTCTGTTCTTTCTCTCTCCACTCCTCTCCATATTTTGTCATTCCTGCTCAGGCATCTAACACCGAGCGTGACGTGCGCGCATTTACACACACACACACACACACACACAGACAGTGTTTTAGCATGCAGAGAAGAAAAAAGACACACTGTGTTAGCAGTCTGAGAGAGAGGTAGAAAAAAAGAAAGAAAAGAGAGGGAAAAAAGAAGTCAAAGGAAGCATCTCTTAGCAACCACAGGACAGTAATTACTGTAGCAGCAGCTGGGAGCAAACCAGATTTCCGCTGTGCGTTAAAACACTGGCGTGGGCTACTTTACACACGGCACTGACTAACCAGAGCCAGCAGCCTCCTCCACACGCAGAGAGGGGGGAGGGAGTTAGGAAGAGACCGAAAGAGAGAGATACACGCACGCACAGAAATGTGTACACTGGCAGGTTTTTCATCTGCTCAAGAAAATTCTTCAATCCTCTCCAGAACGTTCCCCCTCCAGAACGTTCTTCAGTCCCCTCCAGAACGTTCTTCAGTCCCCTCCAGAACGTTCTTCAGTCCCCTCCAGAACATTCGCCTGTCCCCTCCAGAACGTTTTTTTCTCCTCTCCTCCAGAACATTTTTTTCTCCTCTCCAGAATGTTCTTCTTGCCCCCCCCCCCCCCCCAGGCCACAGATCTCCTCCAGAATGTTAATATTCTACTCCAAAACATTCTGCCTCTCCTGCTGGAGTTCAGAGCTGATAGTCCATTGTTTTCACATACAAGGCAGGTGTGTATTTGTATCTGAACGTCACTGTCTCAGTTCTTAATATTACTTTAACTTTACAGTTGACTAGAGCTATTCACTCATATTTGTTTGTGGATGCTTCTGGATTGTCTTCTGAGCCCCACACTTTAAAACAACAACCAAAACCTCTCTCTTGATAGAGGACACGTTTTGCATTAAAGAAGAGCAAGTGTTCTGCTCTGGAAGTGCTGAATTCCTTTATTTGGCACCGGCCACAAAGTTAGAAGTAGCTATGTGTTTATCAGAGCGATGTTTGTAGATCTCACACAAATATAACTGCCTGTGGGAACATGGGAGGCTGATAGGAACTCTGAGTTCTTAACAGAAGGAGCTTGAGTCATCTCCCCGGCAGGCGGACAGGGCCAAATGGAATGTCTGAGCCCCATCTAGTGGACAAATGTGGTGGGCAAAAGTAATACCAGTGGCATCTTGCTTCTGTAAATCCGTGTTATTATTCTATTTTGTAACTGGAAGTGTAATAAACATTCCACGTGAACTAAAGGGGAGAAGTGATAAATTAATTATGTATTTAATGTCAATTTGGCCAATGTCCGTTTTTTTTTTTTTTGCAGCCCCTGTGTGAGGAGCCGCCCTCCATTTGTAGTCCGGTGAAGGAGCCGTTTTCCCCGCTGAGTGTCCACAGTGTGGTGTCCACTGAGCCCTGCCGGGGCTGCTACGTCCGTACTCAGCCCTTTGACGAGTTCCCGTCCAGCAACCGCCGCTACCTGCCTCCACAGGTCAGAACCAAATATGCCCACATCCACTGTACAGTTGTCTGTATTTAGCCCTTAACTGTTGATGGAGACAAAAGCTTGTTATTAATAAGACGTATAAGATATTATAACATGGAAGGTCAGTGAAGATCACACACGACGCATACTAAAAAGAAATGTGTTGACACGTTGCTACAATATCTGTTCTCCATATGCCCTGAATGAACAATCTGACAAAGTAACTGTACTTTTCCACCAGGTGGCCTTCAAGTCCACGCGTCACGTGAGCTTTCACATGGACGAGGAGGAGATCGTCCGGATCAACCCTCGCAAGGACGTTTTGATCCGCGGCTACGAGGACTACCGCCACCCCATCATGTGGAAGCAGGAGGCGGAACGGGACGACCCAGACTTCCCGACCACCTTCCACAAACTGGACAACAAGAAGTGCGAGTACCTCTTCCCGGAGGGTCCAGGAATGGAGTCCCACTCGGGGCCGGGCAGTATGGGCTTGGGTACAGGACTGGGGCTAGGCCTGGGTAAAGACTCCTCCATCAAAACCCAGCCCTCACCACTGCTCAAGTCCAAAAAAGGCCGGCGGCGGCGGGAAGACGGTGAGCGCTCGCGCTGCATCTACTGCCGTGAGATGTTCAACCATGAGGACAACCGGCGGGGCCAGTGCCAGGACGCCCCGGACCCCATCAAGCAGTGCATCCATAAAGTCAGCTGCATGCTGTGCGCTGAGAGCATGCTCTACCACTGCATGTCCGACTCGGAGGGAGACTTCTCGGACCCCTGTTCGTGCGACACGGCCGACGAGCAGTTCTGCCTGCGCTGGCTGGCCCTGGTGGCTCTGTCCTTCATGGCGCCCTGTATGTGTTGCTACCTGCCGCTGAGATTCTGCCACTACTGCGGAGAGGCCTGCCGATGCTGCGGGGGCAAGCACAAGGCCGCCGGGTGAGGGCTCGTCTGGGACCATCCACCCACAACACAGCTAGCTAACACAGGAAAGCGGAAAAATGCCGGTTCTTAAAATGCCGGTGTCCTTGTTTTTCATTCACCTCAGAGGGGGTGACATGTTGTTGACCCCAGGCTCTTGGAGGTCTTTTGGAGACGTTTGAGTTTGTGTCCTCCGATGCGGAGAGCGGCGAAAGACGAAACCTCGCGCTTGACGGGCTCTGGGCCAGAAGTTGAGTTCGGGAAGCCTAATGCGAGGAGGTGTTGAGATTAACAGACATGGCGATATTACTAAACACACACACACTGACTCACACTCGTACAATACACCCAACTACCAGGCTATCATGTCAGACTCTCCCCTACAAGTAATGTGTAATTTTATGAAGGAATAACAAATGACAAGAAAAAAAGAAAACAAAACAATTGTCCGTAAAGAAAACATACTTAGTATCCGAGTATGCTAAAAGGGATATGTTGTTGCTTTTTTGTGAATTTACAGTTGGGTAACAGTGGCCTTTCCTTAATGAGCATTTGCCGACAACATAATTATTAGAGAAAGTGCACTAGATTTTTTTTGACCCCCACTCCAACCCACGCACCCACCCTTAAAGGTAAAGTTCACACAATTCTAGTGGTATATTAATCATAAGACCATATTCTTATCAAGTAATTTAACAGTTCAGAACTTTTTTCGTGGTGGATCTGTAAATGTTTCCATATTTTTCCTATTCAGCAAATATTGAAAAAAAATAGGTAATACCTTTATCTTTTGATGGTACAGTCTGACATAGATTTTGACATTCACCCCTAGATGATGTAAGAATTTTTTCTTTGTTTTGGTAAGGCGGTTTGGACCACTTGATTGCATTCCAATATGAAGGGATCGATTCCATGAGCAAGGAAAACATGGTCATATGTCCTCTATCCCCCAAAACACTTTCCCCCTAAGTCAAGAATTAATGTTCATTACTTCATGAATCACCTTACGTGAGACCAATATGTCAAAATTCCACATACTGGTGTAACTGGTGTTTTTTTTTCTTCTTCTTTTGGTTTTGAAGAAGCTGAAATTTTGCTCAACCAGCAAGTTTTTCTGTTTAATTTTGGTAGGGGTCTTAAGTGGTCGTATGTTTAACAAGGCACTTAAATTTGTTTTTTGGGCTGAAAATCCTTTTTGTTGAATTAGTTGACAACTAGAAATCACTAACTGAAACCCCAGATTAGTGTGAGGAAAAACCCACCTTGAAAGCACTGGTCTCCAAGCTTTGGTTACAGCACCATCTCCAAAAGTTCTGTGTGTCCCTTTTTGATTGATGCATTTGTAAGGATGATTGAAATGTACTGCTGATATTAGGTCATTTTGCAGCTTGTTCATGGTAACTCCTAGCATACAACATAACATTTGCCCAGCTGTGAATGAATGGGTGCATTGTTTTAAATGTCACAAAGTAATCTAGATATAGGTTATTATAGCATATGAGTGAGTGAATGTTACAGTCTGTATGTACTTAGTTCTTCATATGCATAGATCTTCACATGCAGTGACAGTGAGATGTTAAGCACAGTGATCATAGAAACTGATGTTGACTAAATAACCTGATCTTTTTCAAATCCGTATTTCACTCAGAGGAACATGGCCTGGATTGCATCCTATGACTATATTCAGACCCCCAGTTGAATAAGTTTGTACTTCATCTCAAATGACAATATTATTGCCACACAACGGAATCAACTGTTGATTTTAGAATTAGTGGGCAAAGCACTTAACTCTAATTGCTCCTAGAATTTGCTCAGGTTAAGAGAAACTGCTAAAATAACTGATGTAAAGAAGTTGGTTTCTTTGAACATTTTAGACATGTTTGTTTATCAAAGTAATCGAAAAACCATCCCCCCGATCAGACAAGTCTATCATTAAAACCTTTGTGACATAGCCAATCAATATTCATACCACCCCCGGGCCGCATCTCCAGAATAGGATGTAATAATTCAGTCTCGTCTCCCGACTCAATGGCGGGAGTCAACTTCTTCTGAATCACACCCTCTTGTCCAACGCATGGCACCAACCGACACTTGTTATTTCTATGCAAACTCGAGAGACTCATGGGAAAGACATAGAGAAAACGAACGGGAAACGCACAGACTTCTCCACACTGAGTCGGTGACAGGACACTTTAATAGCGCTGAGTAGACATTACCAGGTACCAACTCCAAACTCCTGTAAATAAGTAACACTATATTTAAATGCCAAATAATAATCCCATTTTGTTTTTGGACATTAAATGATAGAGCTGTATTTATCACTGCTGTCAGCATATACTGTAGCTTCAATTGACAGCATTATGTACATAGGTCACCTTTTAGTATTATTTCACATTGAAAAGTAGAGGGCGTTCATGATGGAAATGACTATTGAGCTTTTAATAGAGTTTCTTTCTAGTTTTGTACGGAGTAAAGAAAGCAGACTAGAGTGCTAACACGGTACAGTAGTGACTGTCCACTTATTTTAAAGTTTGAGATATATATATACATATACATAAATATATATATCTATATATATATATGTGTGTGTATATATATATACATACATACATAAAGCTGCTAGATACAATCACTAATTTTATTGTGTTGAGAGAAAAATCAGCTATGAAAGACTGTTAAAACCATACCTAGTTCTCTGACAGCATATATGCGCCCGTGTGTGTGCGTACATAGGTGTGTGTGCGTGCGTGCGTGCGTGCGTGCACCCATTTGGTTTGCTTGTCCATTTTTTTTTCTCCCATATAGTAATTTGAATTGCCCTGCATATTGCAAGCTGAACCAAGGTTTGATGAACCGAATTAAAAACTTGCTGGCTGAGAAGCAAAATGTAGGATGCACATCTATTCAAGTTTAGCTGAGAGATACTGAAATAACCTGTTTCCTTCTGCATTAACCAGTACAGTGCATGTCGCTGTCATGTACTGTATTATATATGCAACATGTGTTTGTCTGCTTTAATATATTTTTGTACCTGTCATTTAACTTTGCATATGTAAGACTTCAGTTTTTAACCACTTTGCTGCTAGTCTTTTATTATCCTTTCAATCTTCGAAAGTGTGCATATCTTTGGAATGCATAAAAAATGTACATTCTTGACTTTGTCTAGGTTGAAAAGAAATGCCTATATAAACTTGTTTCTTCAGTGTATTGTTTAAAAAGGTTACTTTTACAGCAGTTCAGTGGTTACTTTTCAATTATCCTATGCTTTGGTGCACTGATGATGTATGTAGGCTTTTTTCTTCTTACAGCGCTTGATGATGTAACGTGATTAGTTCTGAATAGTGGAAAACATTTGTGTTTTGAAAATTGAAAAGTGAAAAGTAAAAACGGTACTCTAATTCTTCTGTAAACACTGCCTGTTTCCTTTCTATCCTTCTCATGCATCTTTTCTTTCAGTTTCTTAGTGCCATTAGCTTCAAACCCTGACAACCTCAAAGTGCCTCATGTCCATCATAGTTCCTTCTAAAACTTAACAGCTCTTGTTCTGATTATATTGGTTTATATACGTCTAGGTATTTCTATCATGGTTTGAAAATTCCAAGTATATGATGTAAAATGTATAGTTCAATAACTCCTGTCATAGTTGTATTTTCTTTATACAGATGTAGCTTGTTACTTTTCATAAATATATAATGTAAATATGCCTACATGTTTGTAACTGTTTTTATGTTACATCATACACTTGTAATTTGACATATCAAATAACATTATCATAATAAAATGGTGAGTTTTAATCTTGGGTCATATTGTGGGATTCTTTTTACGACCATCTTGCCTCTTCAGGTTGCAAAAGTATTCCAAAGAGAGGGTGTCTTTAGCAGAAAGTGTACTGCTCATTTCATTTTTGATCAAGCAAGACTCTGATTAGTAATATGCTTTCATTATACTACTTTCCTTCCATTGAAGCATCTCCAGGGCCAAATGTAACGCGGAATGTTTTGACCATTTGAATGTAGCGTATTAGAGTTCTGTGAAAATATTTGCTCCCTTTTCTGTTTTGTGTATATTTCTGAATGAACAAACGACAAAGTTGATACTTATAACCTCATCTATATCTGCTGGCAGTCCCCCTCCCAAGTTGTTTCGGGCCACTGCTGTTCTAAATTAATCCTCTGGTCTGCTGTTCCCATCCCTCCTCATCCTGGCTCATTGACAAGGCGGTAATGTAGAGGTGCACTGCACTGGTTCATTTTAAAGTTAGCGTAGACTTTAGAACCAACCTTTCTGACGCTTTAACTTTAGAACTAAATCGGCAACCGACTTAATGGCCATTTTAAGGACCAGCAGTCAAGAGGAAATTACTGATTTTCAAGGTAGGCTATATGACTGAATTGTGTGTCAATAATATTCAACAAAGACTTGTACCTTCTAAAATACCTGGTTTGTGAAACCATAATGTCCTTGCCATTTACAGGTAGGTGGACCAATTCTAATTTGGAACATTTCCTAACACTTTCCTACCCAAATCAGTGAGCTGCTCAAAGACCCCAGCTGTGAGCTGTATGCTATAGGTTAATCAGTTTCTCATATTAGCTATAGGCTGTGTGCAGCTTGGGAGGGATAAATAATTAATTTCAGCAATCCATTTTTAATAAATTATTTAGCCTTATAAAGAGTATTAATGTGTATATACTATATATGTAATAGACGGATGACTAAGGAAATGTCTGAAAAAATGAATAATATACAGATTTGTCTGTAAATGTAATATACATTATATCCTACCAGACCTACTTCCCACTTTCAATGTGTTGCTTTGGTGTGTATTTGTAAAAAAAAAAGTGAGAAGTGTGCTATTGCTTCTCTGTCATTTGTATGCATTTATCTTCTCACTCCCAATCAGGCCCGGTACCACGAGGGGGCTTTGCCCCCTCAGTTGTATTTTCTGCACCCCCCCCACTTTAGTCTTAAATACCCCATAGAAAAATAACCAAGCCCCCTCACCATTTTTAACTGCCCCCTCAGTCACTTTTTCCTTGCTCCGGGCCTGCTGAATCTGTTGAATCTGCTTTAATGAAGGTGCTGGTTAGTCATGGAAGGTTTATTGGTGTTGCTTTAAATGCCGTTTGAAAAGATTTTGAAACCTACAGTACCAAACCTTTGACTGATACTCTATAATGACCAGATCAACCTAAATACTCAATCAAAAACAGAAAAGACAATGTATACTTTGCACAGTAACATCGCTATTGCTAATATTTAATACAACAATGGCTTACAATGATTGATCATTTTCTTCCAGAAACACAAGTTGATTCCCTTTTGATTTACCATTGAATCATACCTCCTCCTTTCTAAAATATTTTTTTTTCGGATCAGATATACAGTCAACTCAAGAACTATTGGCACACTTGGCAAAATTGATTATAATTGTAAATAATAAACACAAACAATCATCCATATTTTGGACTCAAAAACAAGGGGGAGCCATATGCCTATTTTTCTAGACAATCATTTCTCAAAGACAAATAATTTTAAAGAGTAGTATGATACTTTTCTGAAAAACTAAATTGTTGCCACCCCTTTTAATATATTGTGAAGTCTCCCTTGGAGTGGATAACAGCACTGAGCATCCTCCTGTAAAGTCTGACAAGGTTGGTGAACATTTGGAAGGATCTTGGACCACTCATTCCAAGATCCTTGATAGTCTTAGGTTTGCGTTTATAGACTGCCCTTTTTTCCATGTTTTCAACTGGATTCAAGTCAGGAGACAGATTTTTTTGGGTCCGGCACAGTATTTGTTTTGATATTGATGTGTGTTTTGGGTCATTGTCTTGCTGAAAGGTCCATTCATGGCCGTCTCAATTTTCTGGCAGAGGCAACCAGGTTCTGGGCTAAAATATTCTGGTATTTTGTGGAATTTTTTATGCAATCAATCTTAACCTGATTTGTGTTGATCAAAGACCATCGGTCTCCTTTCAGCTGAAAGCTCTTTGGTTTTACCCATGGAGATGCATGACAAAAGGAATTCAAATGCATGTGATCCAGTGGCGTAGCGTGGTGACGCCGGGCCCAGGTGCAAGATGTCCTTACACGCACCTCATCCCCCACCCCCGGGGCTAAAAATTATGATACGGTATATACTCATGTGAAGCTGATCCTGGCAGAGAATAAGCTCCCATCCGACGTCTGCCTAATATGGCCACATAGAACAACACAACATCAAATAATAATGAAAAAAAAGAATGACCATAGAGGCCAAGCCCGGGCCCCCCACCCACCGGGCCCTGGTGCAGCCGCACAGCCTGCACCCCCGATAGTTAAACCAGTGATGCCATCTCATATTTATACCCCAGGGAAACTGGAGCAGGTGAAAGGCATCAATACCATTCCTGGAGACTTTGACCAACTAAAAAGCATATAGAATTTCATAAGAGACACCACTTCGTTTGGTTTTATTTAAAATATTATTTAATGGAGCCAATACTTTTTCAACCGAGGTTTTTGCAGATGATGAAACGCAATACTTAATGAGATGTTTTGTGGCTGAGAATTATTGTTCAAAGAAAATTCTACGCCTTCCCCTCAGATTTGTGCCCAAAATATGACTCGTTTGTGTTACTTCATTTTTACATTAACTTTGACTCGTTTTTAACTTCTTGTGTTGACTGTATACCCTTTTTTTGGCCATATGGATAGGATATCATTATCTCGTCAATGACACAGTGGCAGAGTTTTTCCATCCCATAACAGAAATGAAACATTTGTCATTCACATAATTTGTAAAGGATAATATTTCAGAAATGCAATGCAGTCCGCATTCAAATTGCGCTATTTTATGATTCAATTGTACCTTTTTGAAGTCAAGTAAAATATTATAACCCGGGATGTTGTTTTGGAGACACGTTATCCGGAACTAAAGAGACCTCGATTAATTTTCCACTACGATTGTACCGTATGTTGCTCTTATACTGTTGGCATGTTTCAAAACATCGAAAGCTAACGTTTATCTTTGGCGATAAATGTAACTAACTATATGGTTGTTTGAAAATGTTAACTCTCTCATACTCCTGTCTATCATGTTGAATTTAGAAGGAATGTTCTGATGTTTGTCTGCCACAATGGAATGTGATATTTTAGATACGCTTGAACAAGTCGGGTAAGCAAGTATGCATCATGCTCCGCATCACACTGATGCTATGCCATTATAGTTCGCTGTTGTTACATTTTTCTATAATTAAAAGGGACATTTTGCTATTGTTGTGATTAAGGGATTGGTGGTGACAATATGAGTGTTACTCGTTGTTCCTCCTGTGTCTTCCATACATCCATGCAAAATCAAAGTACTCTCGTCGCTAAGCTTAACTAGCATCACTGCTGTCTTTTGGTGCGCAGGTATGACGGACCTCTACAGAATGAAGAGACTCTTGTCAAAGCATGTGAAAGTGGTCTATCATCACCGGATTATGTTAACCTGTGCATTTGGTTAGTAACACGTCTGAAACCGTTATGTGACCTGGAAGAGAGCATTACGTCAGGTGTAGGTGAGCCAACAGACTATCGGTCACCCATTCTCATAACCCATTTGAAATGTTTTGTTGTATCCGATGCAAGTCACTGTTATGTTATTTCTGTATTCAGGTGACACTGATGGCCTTCAGTTTGAGATGAGTGGGTTGCTGAAGGAGTTACAGTGCCCCTATCAAGGCCTTGTCTCCGGGATTCTGCAGGAAGGGCTGAAGACCAAAAAAGAATATCTACAGCTAGCATGTATGTATTTAAGTAGCTTGACATCAAAACCTTGTTGTTTGTAATTACACCTTTTATTAAAAGTATGAGTTTTAACAGACCCCTGAAGTACAGAGGTTGTAAAGTCAATGTGCTTTTACAAAACACCCAGCCTGAAACCCCAAGGAGCAAGCAACAACAGTGTTGAAGCACAGTGACTAGGAAAAACTTACTAAAAGGGGCCAAAATTTAGGAAGAAACCTAGAGAGGAACCAGGCTCAGAGGGGTGACCAGTCCTATTCTGGCTGTGCTGGGTGAACATTTTAAGAGTACAAGTTGTATTAATTAATAAATGCACGTGGGCTGTGTCCGGAGTCTATAAAACCTAATCCAGGTCAGATGCATGACCAGATGGACAAGGACAGGGACAACCCGGGGGGAGGAATGGTCAGCAGAGTGGCACCTGGAATCATCAGCTGCAACACAACCAGGAGGACTTTGGACAGGGACAGCAATGAGTCTTTCAAGCCTGGTACTCCGCAGGTGTGGGCCAAGACCTCATGTCCTCCTAAGTTTAAAACAGGGCAGGAGACAGGGAAAATTTAGAAAATGCATTCCTTAGATTTACAAGGATTTACAATGGAGAAGGAGTACTGACCCTACTCCCCGGCACAATAATATAGCAGCATAAAAATTTGAGCTGAGACAGGGAGGTCCAGTGACACTGTGGGCCTATCCGGGGGAGGCAGGAAGTCAATCTACTCGCATTGCCAAGCATCAATCCATGGGTCACCAACCAACCACAACCACCCTGAATGAGGGCTGAGTATTGCCAGCAGAGTTCACTCCAGTTGCATGATGGGCGCAACAGAGTGACAACAACAAGCCAGTGACTCCACCCCCAAATGGCATTGGAGAGAGGGCATCTCAGTGGCGATGAGAGACCACCTGGCAAGATAGCAAGGGTGAACAGTATCAAGCCTTTCCGTTCACCTTCACACCCCTGGGCCAGACTACACTTAATCATAGACCATGCAGAAGTGTTGAGTCTTTAGTAGACAGTTGAAAGTGCACTGAGTCTGCGTTTCTAACCTTAATTGGCAGGTCATTTCACAGTAGCGGAGCTCTATGAGAGAAGGCCCTGCCTCCGGCTGTTTGTTTAGAAATTCTAGGTACAATTAGAAAGCCTGCATCTTGCGATCTTAGGTTACGTGTAGGAATGTATGGCTGGATCATTTCAGTCAGGTATGTAGGAGCAAGTCCATGTATTGCTTTATAGGTTAAAAATAAAACCTTAAAAGACAGGTTAAGATTTTCACAATTTTCATTTTCCATGGTATTAAAGTTTCATGAATCTCAAACCACCTCCTTGTCCTTACCAACTTGCGTGGAGTACCTTCTGTTGTCACGTGTTAATGATGAATATTAACACGTGATTCACACTTGAATGTCTGCTACCAAATGTGTTTGATTTCGGCAGTTATGTATAGTGGAAAAATAATAGAGAACCCGTTCAAATCAGGGGAGAGATACATTCAGTTATTTATTGGAAATATGCAGCACAGATGTCTTCTGTGACTGTTCCATTACCGTTTCATCGTATAGATGGTTGCTCACTGATATATACAAGATAGGCATGTTTACCTAGAACTATGCATTTGAATTCTATGACAACAGAAACCACTCTTTCACAACAACCCCCATACCTAATGATCAGTCACACATTCCTGCGGTTGACAGAGCGTGACTTCCTGAGAGAGAATTTAAACACAGATGTTTTGAATCTAGACACATTGAACTTGTAACGAAACATACGTTCATATAGTCGTAATACAATCAGAATACTAGAACAGTTAACCAGCGGGGGATCTGTAATGATATGGACAGCCATCTCATGAAAGTCATTGGGTCCGATGATTGCTCTGCGTGGTCATGTATAACAGCCAAAGTGCACACTTCCCCGTCATGATATTCCAGGTTGATAACACACCCGTACACATTCAATAAACAAATTCAAGAGTGGTTTCATTCAAGACCATTTCAAACAACTCCCATAGCCTCCCCAGTCACCAGATCTGAACAACATTGAATCTCTATGGCAGATTTTGTTATTTTGTGTTACAAGGGCTAGACAATTAGTTGACTAGTTTGTTCAGGTGTACTTGCTCACAAATACATTCAATACATGCTGTGGATCCCTAGGAGACCTTTGAGAACCACTGCCCAACATTCTTAAACATTTAACTCCCTCAGCTGTGGGGCAATAGTGTAAATACAGGAGGAAGGGGATACGTTGAGAATTAGCCATTTTTACTAGTGGATATGGCAGCTATTTTCATAACTTGACTTCCTCTTGATATAAAAGAAATAAGAACAGGGTTGAGACAGGCAGCTAGTATTGAAGTCACCATCTGTCATGAATTGCTGGCTTGTGGAATATAATGCTATGGTAGTCCTTTTGGTATGTCGCAGCTCTGCCATGTTTCTGTTTCTTAACTTGTATCATTATTCTACAGTGTTTTTAGGCTCTGAACTTCAAGCAGCGCAGATTATAAAGAGCCAGTCTGTTCAGGACAAAGAACAAAAAGACAGGAACATATTCCAGGATATCTGTGAAACACTGAATCTCCCAGAGCCTAAAGACCAGGGAGTGGCAGAGCTGTTCTCTGCGTTAGAAAAAAAGGTGTGTTTAAAGTCTCAAGCAGCGGACACTTTCTTTTTCAACTCAGGTTTGGTTAAACTCTGGTTTGGTTAAACCAAATCTGCTACAATGGCCTTCATTACCCATCATCTGTGAAGATGATTTGTCTTGGTTTTCAGCAGATGTATTTTATTGTAATTATCAATTTCCAGACAAACATACTGCTTCAAGAGCTTCCAAAGGATCACATTGGAAATCCAGTACTGAAGCACTCCCTTGGAAGTAAACAGTGGGTAAGCAGACTACATTCAGAGTTCTTACTATTTTTGGGGAGTTCATCTTGATGAGCCGTGAGGGCATGTCAAGTGTGTTAACTGAATCTGGGTCTCGTTTGTATCCATAGGAGAGGCTGGAGAAGATCAACACGCTCCTGTCCTCAGAGTATGAGTGTCGACGGAGGATGCTGATCAAACGTCTAGACGTCACCGTGCAGTCTTTCGGCTGGTCAGACAGAGCCAAGGCAGGTGGATACAGTGGCCCTAGTAGTCAAAACAGCTTTCAAAATAATAGGCTACGGTAGGGGCTAGGCGATGAAACAATACAAAAAAGAATCTAGCTTTTGCAAACAATTTGATAAAGATCAAGAATTATTGCAATAACAGCTTAATTTGTTGGATTGCATTGCCACTATACAACTTTTTGAGGCAGAGTCAAACTGACAAATATGTAATGCCATTTGGGCATATATAATACCGCTTTCGTTGACGGTTGTGTTTAATTAAGAAGTTCATGCTATGGCAATAATAGGTGGCTACAGTCCTGTAGCTTGTTTAGTTAATCATTTATCAAAATATTTTCATGAACTTAATTGGATTTCAGTAAAAAAACAAGTCACATTTATTACAAAATAATTGCTCATAACACTGAACTTGACTGATGTTTGTCACTTTACATGTCTAATAGGGTTATTTTAGCTACTTGTTCATTTCCAAGTTATTTTCACACACAAAGACCCGAACCGAATTACATTATGATGTTAAAATGTTATGACCCAGCTATTGACAATTGCTGGTCTAATGTGACCCAGCTTTTCTAATTGGAGCATGATTCTACTAGTGCTACTATCTTAAATTGGCAGGGCCCCATCTGCTCTCTCTATGATTGAATCTCATTCCCTGTCTTTCTTTGTTAGGAAAGGGTTGACTGCATGGCCAGGATCTACCAGCCTAAGAGACAGTCCCTGGCCCAGAAGTCGTCTGTAGGCATTGCTCACCTGTTGGCAGCCAGGGACGATATCTGCAACGTGGTGAAGACCAGCAGTGGCTCCAGCAGAGAGAATACTGCATGTGCTGTCAATAAGGTACTGTGAGTTTAGTGTAACAAACAGTGGAATATATTACGAGTCTTTAGGCCAAGAACCTTTGTAAAACCTAGCATTGGAAAAGGTGTTATAACTGACCGAATAAGTGTTCCAGCCATTGTTCTTTCATTGACTTACCATTGTGTTTCACTTCCATAGATCCTGATGGGGAGAGTGCCGGATCGCGGTGGTCGGCCCTCTGAAATAGATGCCCCCCTCCCTGAGATGCCAGCCTGGCAGAAGAGACAAGAAGGTGGAGGGGGTGGTAGTTGGGGAAAGGGTAAGGGTGGCTGGCGAGGAGGGGATGGGGGAGGGAGTGGCGGTAGATGGGGTCATGGAGGTAAGAGGGGCCGTTATCACTACTAGAGCCATACAAATGTGTTTTACTGTATAGTGGGCCCTCCTCTTCACATAAACAAAACAGGAATTGGCGATTTTAATACAACAAAGAAAATGGAATTTAGGAAATGTAACATTAGCTCGGTAGAAGCTGACTTAGTCCAGTATATTAAGAATTGGTCTGAATACTTCATAATGAGGATTCTATACAGAATTGTAGCACGTCTGTTGTAAACATTCTTTGATCAAAGCCTCACCTGGAACATGCTTTCAATAGGGCTGTCCAAAACATGCCACCAGTATAGAAGATTGGAGTACAGGTGTTAGTGATTCCACAGATGGCGTAGTATATGCTGGTTTTTGGTTATTTCTTTCAATTGGTACCTAATGTTGACCAAGACCACTAGGTGAGGGTAGATCCTAACTAATTAGTGACTTAATTAATCAGTCCACTACATGGGAGGAAAACCTACAAACATTTGGCCCTCCGTTGACCGGTTTGATACCTGTGGATTGGAGGGTTCCCCTGACTCTTTCCCTGGTCCCTGTAACTGTCATTCCTAAACCATCATACCTGTCACAGCCCCTGCTATATGACCCATGTTACAATTCCCACCAAGTGAGTTAATCCTTTGGCACAAGTCAGAGTGGTGGGTGAGTGCCTTTAAAGCTAATGACAGGGTTTTGTTGACCTACTCTGCTGTTGGCTACAATACCAAAAGGCTATAACCTCGTGAGGTTGATAGGTACGTGGAGAAACAGGTTAAATTTGTTTGCTCTGCTTTTCAACACTTTTCAAAAAACAAAATCTGTAATACAGTTGTTAGAATGTTTATGACCTAACTTAAGTATAATTTTTTTTCTTTTTTTTTTTTTTTACTGAAAAATGAAACTATTATATAAACCCTTATCATTGGTAGTTATAAAAAGGAGTTTTGCCAATTTGATAATAGATGTCTGCTTATTGGTACCTGCTTTGCCTAGGGCAACACTAAGGCATTGTTTATTTTGCATATTGATGTTTGATGAAAATGCTATATAATGTTCAACTGTATTGAACTCATTATTTTTCACCCATTTTTCTTCCCTTCATGTTCAACTATGTTATGAACTGTCTGTGCAGAGTTACTGACAGAGACAAACTGACAATTTTTTTTGAATGATTTTTGCTTATTTTTTACTGATGGGATATTTGTAGTTTTATCAAATTAATATTTTTGGAAATTGGAATCATGTTGATTTTCAGTTGAAGACTTGATAAAGTCTTTAATATGCAAGTTGGTGCTTTAGCCTGAGAGACATGTAACAACTTTTGATTTGTCTTATAAAGTCAGATTCAACATGAAAAAAGAAAATACTTATTGAAATGGGTAGATCCCTTGTTGTTTTTAATTTTCTAGACACTGTGTTAAGTAACACAAAGTATAATTTAGTTAATTCAACCAAGTGATAGAGCTAATTAGGGTCAGACACTTAAATAACTTTGTGTTTTCTTGTCAAATTACCATGCAAATTGGAGATACTCCCCGTTGTTGAAGTACAATTTCTTATTTTCTCGATATAATGTTAAACAATGGTGTAATTGCCTTTAGTTATATGCCTTTAGATGTCATTGTTTTTCATGCAATTGTATTTCTGTGTATTGCGACAGGCTGTTCCTCCTGTTCATGAATCCGCAATCTGTCAGAGTTTGATGTCAGTATGTTGAGCTTGTGATTTAGGAAAACCTTTTTCACAGCTTAGTGTCCCACTGCAGAGAGTAGAACAAAATCATTTCTTTGTTAAAACAGAATACTACATAAGATCTGTCGATTACATTGATCAGATATTGAAAAACAGAATTCTACATAAGATCTGTCGATTACATTCATCAGATATTGTGTTCTTGGCAGAATTCTCACCGCCAAAGGCGGCACTGGTCTGGCTTAGACCAGTGACTCGAAGTCCCAGCTATATTACAATAATTCCCTGCACTTATACTGAAATTGTGTGAACTGTGTAGAATTCGTATTTTAGGGTGCACATTTGTATGCATGTAAAATAGTATCTGGTGAGTAAATGTTATGAAACACTGTCTTTTTTTTACCCCAGATATAACTGACTCATTTCTTATATTACAATGCAAACATTCTACATAATGCCCCTTTAAGCCTCTCATCCTGTACATAAACCTTAAAGCCCGATTGTTGTTGTTTCTGGTAAAGTACATTAAATTCCATGCCCTGTTGGTTCTATATCCTGAAGCTTTGCCCATAGGGGCTTCGCTCCTATTGGTTACCCCTCTGCCAATAGGCAGTCACTGAAAATTTAAATATGCAAATCACACCTCTCATGGCCATCTGCCCCATGGCTATAAAAGAGGTCATCATACTGTTCTGTCTCCCTTTTTTCTTCACGAGAAAAGTTTAGTTATGCAATCAACGGTGATTCCCAGCAAGCCAAGGATGGCTTCACCTTCTTCGACCGCTGGAGCGGTCTCTCCTAGCCCGGCGCCCCGGTCGCGACTTCACTGTCGGCCTGCCGGTGTAGCGAGCTGGACCCGGCGGTCGACACGCACACACTGTGCTGTGCGTGTCTGGGACCGCTGCATGCTCGCGATGGCGCCATCGAGGAGCCGGTGTGCACCGCCTGCGCCGTCCTCCCTTTACAGGTGAGGATGGGACAGGCTGGCGTACTTCGCCGAGGAGGTCCTTCTCGCCGACGTCCTCTCTCTCATCTCTGAGGAGGACTCCTTTCAGGAGTCGGGGTCGGAGGCTGAGGGGACCGGCCCGGTTTCGGCTCCGCCCACCTCTGGAACTGTTCTCCCCCGTTCGGCTGAACGGGTGCGGAGTTGTTCCGACTCTTCCTCTTCGGAGGAGGTCGCCCCCCCGAAGGGCAGGAGTGTCGACCCCCCGGCAGTGAAGGAGGACTTCTTCGCTGCCATCTCCGCTGCTGCCCGGCGCCTGCGCATTTTGATGCCGGTGCCCTGCCGGAGGAAGGGGAAGACCTCTTTGAGGCCGCCCGCTGGACGCGGGCTCACCGCCCGACGCCGACCACGGCGCCGGAGGTCCCTTCGCTGCGTAAGTACGCAGAGGAGGTGTGGGGGGCCCCCTTCATGACCCGTGCCCTGGTCAAATCCCACCTCGGGTCATGAAGGCGAGGTGGTCAAATCCCACCTCGCCTTCACCACGGTGGAGGGACGGTTGGCGAAGTTGGGTAGGGGCATCCTTCCCCTGGAACCCGCACTGGCGACTTCCCTGGTCCCGGGCCTGAGCACCTGGAGCAACAAGCGCCCAGCCCTACCATCCATGAAGGACCGTGTCTCCGCCAGCCTGGCAGAGAAGCAGTACGCCCTGTCGGTGCAGTCCCTGGCGGCCTGCAACAACATGGGCCTCCTAGCAGCGGCTATGGCCGGGATGACTGAGGGTCGCACCTCGTTGTCCCCGGCTGAGGTGAGTGAGGTGGCTCGGGCTTCGGCGGCCATCCTGAAACTCACTCAGGCTAACTCCCTCTCGGCCGGTCGGGTGATGGCCACGTCAGTCGTGCAGCTCAGGCACCTGTGGCTGGCGCTGACCTCCCTGAAGGAGCCGGAGAAGATGCCTTTTCTTAATGCTCCGCTGCAGGAGGACGCACTCTTCGGCGCCGTGGTCACAGAGGCCCTGGTGCGCCAGAAGGACTGGGAGGAGCGGCTCCGTCTGGGTCCCTTCTGCTGGTCCCTTCTTCCACTGCGGCGTCCGGTGCCCTCCCTGAGGCTTCGTGGAGGCCTGGAGGTTGGCTGCGTCGCCGTACGCAACATCGCCGTGCCAGGTCGACAGGCGCATCGGAGCCGGATGTGGCTCGACCGGTGCAGCGTGAGGTGAGGGATCCTCGCCCCCCGAGGTCATCCCCTCCTCCTCCTTCTCGCCGGCAGAAAGAGGGGGACCGGAAGGTCCCGCCGTTCAAGAAACGTCGTACCTGACTCTTTGGGGGGGAGTGTCCCTCGGACGCATCCCCACCCTGTGTGCGTTTGGTGGGGAGCTCCTCTGTTGTGGTGAATAAAGATGTTTGTGCACCTTATTTACCAGTGAGTGAGCGAGCCTTCATTGCAGACGGCTGTTGCAGGCCCGGGTACGGTTAGTGAGCGATCTTCCTGCCCTCAGTCTCTGACTGAGGGCGGCGGTCTCCGACTCCATAAGTCTGTGGCTTCCCATCCTGCCCGGCGGAGGTGGGGGCCCGGGCAGGTTTCTGTTGGGCGAGGTGGAGTTCTCTGCTCGCCCCATTGAGGTATCAGGCCGGCTGGGCTCGGCTGCGGCACCTGCTGGAGCCTCTATCTCCATGGCTACGGCTGTAACCGATGGGGAGATGGACAGCTCGGCCCAGTGACGCATGCGTCCTCCTCTCCCTTTCGGGTTGTCCTCGCCTTGGGCGGGTTGGCTGTTTGCAGACGGCCCCCCCTGCGGCGGTTGGGGCCGAGGATTCGTACAGTCAGTGGCTGGCCACAGCTCCCCAGCTGTTTTACTCAGAGTGGCGTCGGCTATTCACGCTACCGGGATCGTTAGACAGGACACTGAGGAAGGGTTACGTGCTGCAGTTCCACTGCCCGCCTCCCCCATTCTCAGGGGTCATAGAGACAGTAATGGTATCTCCTCTGAAGGTCGCTGCCCTGCAGGAGGAGATTGGGGACCTTCTAGAGAAGGAGGCAGTGTCCCTAGTCCCGTTGGAGCTGAGGGAGAAGGGGCTGTACTCCCCTTATTTCCTGGTGCCCAAAAAGATGGGGGGCATGAAGCCGATTCTAGACCTGCGCATTCTAAACAAATGCGTGTCGAAGAGGCAATTTCGCATGCTCATGACGAAACGTCTCGTGGAGTGCGTGCACCCCGGGGATTTTTGCGTCAGCATCGACTTGAAGGATGCTTACTTCAGTGTTCCTATACTGCCGCGTCACAGGAAGTTCCTGCGGTTTGCCTTTCAGGGCCGGGCATACAAGTACACGCGGATTCCATTCGGACACGCGTTGGCCCCCCGCACTTTCACCAAGTGCGTGGAGGTGGCATTGGGACCGCTGAGGTGTCAAGGGGTCAGGGTTCTGGCCTACTTAGACAACCTTTTGGTTCTGGCGCACTCGGCGGAACAGGCTTGCGTATCCGAGGCGCGGAGAGAGGCCACTCTGCGGGCTCCAGCCCACATCCGGTCGTTGCGCACGTTGTTGGTGTATGCAGTCATGTCGCTGTTGGGCTTGATGTCTTCAGCCCACGCGGTGGTTCCGCTGGGCCTGCTGCACATGAGGTGCCTTCAACGCTGGTTCGCCCGTCTCCGTTTGGATCCGGTGCGTCACCGGCGACGGTTGATCAAGGTCCCGAGCTCTCTGGAGTCGGACCTGGCGCACTGGAGAGACCCGCCCACTCTGCTGCGTGGGGTTCCCATGGGCGGAGTGTCAGTTTGGGTCCCAGTGTTTACGGATGCGTCCCTGACGGGCTGGGGTGGGACGTGCCAGTCGCAGTCAGAGGGGTGTGGTCTCCGTCGGAGCGCCACATCAACTGGCTGGAATTGGACACGATCAGACGCATGCTGCTGCACTTTGCATCGACCCTGTGGGGTCGGGACGTGTTGGTGTGGTCAGACAATCGCATGGCGGTTGCTTACGTGAACAGGCAGGGCGGGGTCAGGTCTCTGCTCCTCCACCTGTTAGCGGTGCAGATCTGGGAATGGGCACACGTGCACCTCAGGTCTCTGAGGGCCCTTCACATTCCTGGAGAGCTCAATGTGGGCGCGGACTTGCTGTCTCGGGGAGGTCCCTGGGACGACGAGTGGCGTCTTCATCCCGACATTGTGGCTGAGGTCTGGAGACGCTTCGGGAGGGCTCAGGTGGATCTGTTCGCGTCCCGGGAGGACGCGCACTGCCCCCTGTGGTTTTCTCTTTGAGCGCAAGACAGGCCACTGTTGGGCGTGGAAGCGTTGGCTCACCGGCCGTGGCCGAGAGTACTGCTGTGTACGCGTTTCCCCCTCTTCAGTGCATTCTCCCTGTCATGTCTCGGGTGCGATCGGAGGGGCTGTCGCTCATCCTGATCGCCCCGTTTCGCCCGGGTGCCCTGTGGTTTGTGGAGGCGGCCCAGATGGCGATGGGGTCACTGTGGCTGATCCCTTACTGCCACGGGGTGTTGACACAGGCGAACAGCTCAATCGGGGCGTTCCCTGTGGTGGGTCAGCCGCTACGGGCCTGGCTCCTAAGTGGGCCAGGCTGCGGCAGCGAGGACTGACCGAGGAGGTAGTTGCGACCATTCAGGGTGCGAGGGCGACCTCCACGACGGCTAGCTATACTAGCCGTTGGAGAATCTTTGCCCACTGGTGTGAGGACGCGGGGTTGACCCCCTCTGTTGTGATGTGGGCACTGTCCTATCGTTCCTGCAGCATCTATTTGAGCAGCAAAGATCCCCTGGCACTCTCAAGATGTACGCATGTGCGATCTCGGCGTGTCATGAAGGGTTCAATGGTGTGTCTGTGTTTAGTCATCCCTTGGTGAAACGGTTTATGGCCGGGTCCCGCAGTCTCCGGCCGGTGGCTCGGCGGACGTTGCCACAGTGGGATTTGGCTTTGGTTCTGGAGGCGCTGTGTGACATGCCATTCAAACCGATTGATCAGATACCGTTGAAGATGCTGTCCCTTAAAACGGCGCTTTTGTTGGCTCTGACCTCTGCTAAGAGGGTCAGTGACCTTTGTGCGCTGTCGACGCAGCCTGGCTGTCTCGCCATCAATGGCGACGGTAGCAGAGCTGTGTTGCTTCCTAACCTGGCTTTTCTGCCCAAGGTGATCAAGGCGTCGTTTCGTTCCATGAAGATGGTGTTGTGGGCGTTTTCTCCCCCTCCCCATGCGGGAAAGAGGGAGGAGAGGTTGCATCGTCTGTGTCCAGTGTGCGCTCTGGCACAGTATGTGCAGCGCACGGTCGCGGTGCGGACCGCGCCCCAGCTCTTTGTGTGTCACGGTGGCCCCAAGGTGGGCCAGCCGTTGTCGAAACAGCGTCTGTCTCACTGGTTGTGTGAGGCGAATGATCTGGCCTACAAGTCACGTGGCACTCCTACGCCTAGGGGGTTTGGGGCCCACTCTACGCATGGGGTGGCGGCCTCGGCCGCTCTGTTTAGGGGCGTGGGGGTGGAGAACATCTGTGCTGCTGCGTCTTGGGTGACGCCGTCGCCTTTTGTCCGGTTTTACTTGCGTGACATGGCTGTGGGCACGTTGGCTCACTCTGTGCTCAGTGTGGCTGAGACTGGGGTGTGAGTTGTGGCCGTTGAGCTACTAGGACGGTGCATTTGACATGGTTCCGTCCGTTGCTTCGGTGTGCCTTTGCGTTTTTTGGCAAGACGCTCGCATTAGGTGTGCTTGAACGTCTGCTTGTGCGCTGAGTCCGGGTCTCGGCGTGTTCTTTGGGCTGGCCTCGGACGCTCCGATTCAGTCTCGACTGATTGAAGAGGCACCGGTTGGGTTGGTGCCTTGTGTGCATTCGTTTGGGGCTGTTTTCAGTGCACAAACGTATGTGCTTGGTGTGAGCAGGATGGAAGCGGCTCGGTGTCGTGGTTTTCCACGCCTGAGCCGTCCTGTTGGGCACTTATCTCGTTGGTGAGGTAGGAGACCGGCAGGGAGTACATCTTGGGCTCGCTCGCTTTGCCCTAAACCAATAGGAGCAAAGCCCCTATGGGCAAAGCTTCACGATGTAGAACGATAGTTACTTTCGTAACTCCAGTTCTATGAGCGTCGCCCATAGGGTTCATACCCTGACCGGTCACTGACTGCTTTTTTTCTTGAGGAAAGGTATGCCGGGACACAGAACAGAGTATGACGACCTCTTTTATAGCCATGGGGCAGATGGCCATGAGAGGTGTGATTTGCATATTAACATTTTCAGTGACTGCCTATTGGCAGAGGGGTAAACCAATAGGAGCGAAGCCCCTATGGGGGACGCTCCATTCATAGAACTGGAGTTACGAAAGTTACTTAAGTAACTATCGTTTCTCTGTTAACAATTGTCATGCGGGATGCTAACATGACATTTGATGACTTCTGTAATAAAAAAAAAAGCCTAGGTTAAAAAATATCTTAAAAATAATTGGTAGCTATAGCAGTGTTTTGGGTTATTGTCTTGCTCCATTAAGCACTATCCAATTAATTTAGTCATTTGTCTGTAAGCAGACAAGAAGTTTCTGTACACTTCAGAATTCATTCTGCTGCTACCATGAAGTCACATCACAAAGACAAATGAACCAATACCAGCCATACATTCCCAAGTTGTAACACCACCTCGACCATGTTTCACAGAGCTGGTATGCAATTCCTGTTTTGCTTCACTCTGGTGCTGGTACATCTTATCTGTCCATAAAACTATTCAATTCTGTTGAGGCTTACTAGCCATTTGCATCTTAAAGGTGTACCCTCTGAAGTTCCGCTGGGGTCCTCTGCCTATGATAGTCTTTGGAAAGTTTACTGTCTGCAGTTAAACCCCATATTCATTGCATAGCTGCAGGAAGTAGAGGTGCTGCAGCCCCCTCTGAAGAGATTCTGAAATTCACATTGTTTCTGTCCACCAAAAGTATGTATGCGCTGTCTGTGGATGAGCGTCATTACAGCCAACGGACACATGTTGCCGGTATTTTCTAAAACTGTCACTTTAGATGTGTAAATGATTATTATTCAGTTCAGCTGTTCTATACAATACTCAATATTATCATACTTTCAAATATTTAATCTTAGCAGAAATTAATCTTTTAAATACAGTTCTTTAAAATGGAACACTTTGTTTACAGGTAATACATTGTTTATAAGTAACAACATATGGTGCGTTAAAGCTGGGGATTTTACAATGTGTTCAGCATAAAATACAGGCGGCCCAATTCAAATGTTTTTTTTCTTTAAAAAATACCAATTAGTTAAAAAAATCTGAATTCAGCTGCCTGAGTAAAACACAGCCCTATAATAATATACAACACAACATTCTTACAGATCAGCTATGGAAAAACTGTAATTTTCATGTAATCACTTCCACTCTAATAAGACTAATCAAAAACATTGCCTAACTTCTGTATGATTCCATAACTGTTTTAGTTATTGTATGTGTTCAATAAAAAATATTTGAAACAAATCAATATAATAGTGTGATCTTAAAAAAAAATAAACAGCTTGAATCAGCATGTAACAAGGGTCTTCAAAAGCTAACCAATGTATATTCAGTTCCAAGGTAGTTGTTTTCCAGTTTGTTTCTAATAAATATGGTCAGTCAACACACGCACGCACACACGCCTCCCCATTCCTTCCAGACACCTTTGACTGGGTGGTCCTCTAAGAACATTAATAACAGTCAGTACCTTTTCTGAAAATCATTCATTTTAACAGCCCCATCAGAAAACTATTCTTACTGTTACTATAGAGGTTTCTGTGGCTGCTAGGCTAACAAAAAGATTACTGTCCCAAATGACAGCCTGTCTATTCCTCTAATTGGCCATTGCCTATAGCAGTATGTAGGGAGTAGGGTACCATTTGGGAAGTTGACCAGGTAAAGAGTAGTGTATTAACTCTGGTTTAGCATGTATTGGTTTTCAATCTGGTTAGTATGCAGTTTTACCTGAAGGATGTGTTTCTCAAGTAGCAAAGAATGACCAAATATCTCACTGGGGTAAAAACAAGCACAGGGTCTAAAAAAGTTTTGGTCTTCTTCGATATCCTATATTTTGTTATATGGATAGTTCTTAATTCCAGGACTCGACAGATAAAGGTAACCTAACTTAACAAGTAATACTAAAATGATACGATGCAATTATTTATGCAAATAAAACAAGCAGAAATAACAAAACAAACAGAAATGCAATTGACTTGTGTGGATTTCTTGAAAATGGGGACAATGGTTTTTCCACACATTTTTTTAATACAACATTTCAATATATATTTTGAACAACCAAAGTATCAGCTATCACACCATGTAAAAAGACAACCTTATATTTTCTGTTTCTTAAAAAATAAAATGCAACTGGATTAATGTCAACTCTGTCAGACACCATAAAAGGCATTACATTTTTAAATGTATTGTGAACAACACGTTAAAAGAACTTGATTATTTAATTACAGCATTAGATTATTCATGTAATACAAATGCGTAAGTGTTATGTTTAACAAGAGCTATGTAGTAGGGCTAATTTCATTAGCATTTTGGCATTTTTCTTTTAGCTCTTTTGAAGCAAATGCATCAAAAGTTTGTTATTTTGCAGAACAGGGATTCAATTTTTTTTTTCATAATACTGACAAAAAATCTCTTTAGCAGGTTAGAAATCAGTGACAGAGAAGACAAGCCACTGATTGTGTTAACAACAGATACTTAAAACAGAAATGTTTCCTTAACAGTAAAATAATTTGCTTGACAATTAAGGGAGAAAAAACAAATGAGCATAGCCTTTCTATCAGATCGTTCAGCATTGACAAACAAACCAATGTAGTTTTATTAATCTATCAGGGAGATAGAGTTGATGTTTTATATTTGTGACCATGGTGAATTAAATATAATTTGTTTAAACTATTATGACCCTTCTGATTCCTGCTAAGTTTAGGATTTTACAAAAGTTTTAAATAGACCAAATCAGAATTTTTCAGGAATTACCTTTTTTTTAATATTGTTAAATAATGTTTCATGTAACAACATGCAATTACAAGAAACTTAATGATTTTTCAGTAAACATTAATTATCTTTAATTATTTTAGACACTTATTTTGGCAGAGACATTTTCAGGCGTAGAGCTGACAAAAATACTCAAAACAAATATTTTTCTAAAATTTGCCTAAACTATAAAAATAAATATTCCCTGCTGTACAAGGATTGTTCACATTTTTTTATCCCTGAGATTGTACACTCCTAAACAATGATTGCGATAGATTAGAAAATAGAGTAACTTGGAAAGAAACTTAGTTTAGTTTGGTCTAAAACATATAGGTCTGTGGTAAGACTTCATCAGAAGAGCTCTCTCAGGACCTCTGAAGAACGATTGATGCCTGTGATTCCGGAGTTGAAGAACCATTTAAGCCGTCTGAAGCCAATAATTCCAATGAATAATCTACATACAGTATTGAGAAAATTCCAGACAACTGGGAAGACTGAGGCAGGCAGAATTCAGCCAAGGAGCCAACAAGAAGATGCTCAAAGAACTTTCTGTGAACCCCAGGGTAATATCACGAGATCTACAAGTGTCCCCTTCTACAATCAATTTCGAATAGCGTGAGTCAACTGTAAGAAACCGTACATACATGGACTACCTGGGAGGTCAGAAGGGAAGAAAACATCTGGTCTTATAAATAATGTAAATGCATGATGAAGTTTGTCAGACAACACCTGGTTGAAGAAAATACTATTGCAATGTGCTCTGGACAGAAAAGTGAAAGGTGGAGTTCTTTGGCCACAATGCCTGAAGTCATGTTTAGCTAAAAACAAAACACTGCATGTGAACAGAGAAGCCCAATAACAACCATAAAGCATGGTGGTAGGAGCATTACGGTTAGGGGCTGCTTTGCTGCCTGAGGGCCTGACCAGCTTGCAATCATAGTCAACTATAAATTATACATTGTACAAAGAATACTTGAGAACCTTCTTGACCTGATGCAAACTGAGCATGCAAAAAAAGCTTCTAAAATCACACAGTTGAAGCAGTTTTCTAAGGAAAAGAGCACAAATCCCTGCCTGCTGACTTAAACGCTTAGACAGTTAGAAGAAACTTAAATTAACTTATTGCCAAAAGGCTAGGGATGTTCTTAGTCTTTCCACACAAGGAAACTGCATTTCTGTACACTTTTGTTAAATTAACACACGCTGACATTTTCATTGATATTTGTGAAACTCAGTTACATTTTAAATGTCAAGTGAAAATATCCACATGTCAAAGGAGAACTACAGTATTCTGTGTGCGAACCTGTTACACAAAACACCAAGCACTATAGTGAACAGGATGACAACATGATTCTTGCTTTACAATTACTATGTAGGTCCATATTCTTATTTCTTTTTCTTGCCTCCTTTCGATTATAAGGTTAGCTCTTTTTAAAGCCACCCATTAAGTTATTTAACTATCAGTACTTATGAAAGGAGACAAGGAAAGGAAGAAATTTCTTACAATTGGGACATCCCCTTAGTCTGACCATAAACAAATCTGCTAAGTTGGTGTGACACAGATTACTTTGTTGTACTATGATAATCAAACTAACTGACAGAAACTCGATGCAAGAAAAGAAAACATGGCAATTTAGAGATTGTCATTCACAACACAAATTCCATCAGTGTCATTTCCTGTATGCATTATAAAAAATGAAACATTTCCAATGCAGATGTATACACTTAAATATTAGCAGGTACTGATATGATGAAAGCTTACTACGAAGGGCTTATTTAACAATAGTTTTGGCATTCATTTTAAACACTCAATAGATATAGTGTTAAGTCTTAAAAAGAACTAAAAGGATAAAATTACCACGTCTCAACATGTACATAAAATCGTAATCCACTTCAAGCCAAACCATTTTTCAATCATTTTTCCATCTCTTTCACATAAATTTGACTGAAGCATTGACCCTTTCCCAATATCTGCCTCCTAACAAACAACTGCTTTGTAACCAGTATCAATCCAATATCCACCCCATGTCTTACTGAAGTTCTCTTAGTCAATCAACCAACAACTAAAGTAGAAGTACTAAATACAAGAATGTTTTACAGTTTGTGACAAAACAATTCAGGATTTTAAAAGGGACTGTTACCTTAATGGAACTGGCCTAATGTTTAGTGTATCATTTTTGACAAGCATTGGTAACATAAAAATACCATCAATTCCAAGTATGTTCAATCAACTGAATGGGTGTTTGTTAACACACAATTTTTAAATGATACATTCTATCTACCTCAGTCGCACCAGAAATTATTTGTATTTAACAGTATAAGATTCTTCAATGATTTCAGCTCTTTGGTTGCAAAAACCCAGGTTTCCCCAACGTGGGGTTTACGGGCAACAGAACAAAACTCCTCTTACAAATCTCAACGTGGTCTCAGTGACAGGCCTATTGCTTCCACAGCTGGAATAAGGAAACATCTCAACACTCATCAGACAAGTGAAGACAACCAAGTTCTCCTTCATTTGAAAAGTAACCATTCTACACATCCTTCAGGAGTTTTTAATCCAAACATTAGTCAAGTCCTTCACAAAAGGCCATCATTCTGCAAACACATTGTAAAAACTCAAATCTGTGATAAAAATAGATCTGCGCTGATAATGATATACAATAATCGGATACAGATTTTAACTGCAGCTTCAGCATAATTTTGCTATATACAGTATGGTACTGTACTGTAAAAGTGCTGGGTTTCATGTCAGTAATCATGTAGTGTAAAAACCCCACATTGATACCTCAATAATACTGTTCAAGAGGGGAACACAAAGACGTCATTCTTTCCTCAGATGGCTACGCCGCTTCTTCGCTGCCAGACTCCATCGCAGTGTCGCCTCCGATAATACTTTGAAAAGGGGGGCAACCGCTAGCGCCGCTGTTATAGAGCTAAAGGCCACACCCTTTATAGTGCTAAAGGCCACACCCGTTAGAGCTAAAAGCCACACCCGTTAAATAGAGCTAAAGGCCACACCCCCACGGCACTGCAGTCTGAGGTGGGATGAAGTTTGCACTTAGATGAGCCTGGAGTTGCGCAGGAACTGGATGAGGACTTTGTAGATGAACGTGTACTGGGAGATGGTCTGCACCATCATCATGCGCTGCTGCCGGAGCATGTTCAGAACGGTCGGGACGTCCAGCATCTGGAGGAAATGGGGAGAATCAGAACACAGACGACCTATGGTAGCACGCCATTTCACTGGTTCAGGGGCCTATTTGATCGATTGATGTTGAGGTGTGAAATGCCTGCGCTGCACACGGAACAGGCTTGGGTTCAACGCGATTCAGGCGATCTAAACATTCTACAGCTCGGTGTTTACCTCGTTGTGCTCAAGACAGGCGATCATGATCTCGGAGAGGATGACCACCCCTGTGCGGCCCACTCCGGCGCTACAGTGGACCAGCACAGGCAGGTTGGTGTTCTTCGGGTCAGTGGTGCTGTTGGTATGTCTCCTCACTGACTGGATCTCCTCCAAGTACGCTGGGGAATAAGAATGATATTTAAGACGTCACAAATCTAAACGCCAAGATATCCCTATAAACCCTTTCAATTAGAGTGGAACTGCCTAACTGATCTCATCTTCTTTTGAGTAGTGATTTCTCATCTTAAACTGACTTCCTAGTTTGAACACAAGGCGCATTTAAATATTCCAACTCCACTGACAGAGGAAGCCCTTGAAGTCCTCAGGACAGCCGTGGTCTGGCCAGTCCGTGTACTGCAGGTGCCAGACGGTGCGCTCCTGCCCCGTCAGGAGGTGTTTGATCTTCAGGCCCGTAGTGGCGTAGCAACCTGAGTCCGTCCTGAAGCGCGTAGTGATCTTGAAGCGTCCATATGTCACCGTGTTGTGGCGGGAGCCCAGCCGCGGCCAGTAGCGGAAGCTCTTCTCCCTGCCCCCCTCCTGTGGTTAGAGGAATGATGAATGGTAATCAAAACACGCGGTGTAACATACGGACATAATAAAAATCTGTTTACCCTAGAAACACTCACCTCCTCGGCTGTAACCATGGCGATGATGGCCACGCCCTGCTCCCACACCATTTGCCAGAAGTCCTGACAGGTGTTGGAAAGAGGACCCTGGGAGGCGATATAGTTCCACTCCTCTCCTCCCACCGTGATCTAGGAAACGGTAGACGAGGCAAACGGTTCATGACTTCTCACCAATAATGCATCCGTGATCTCCATCTAAAGCCACAGCAGGTTTTAGATGGAGAGCATTACCCTAACCAGGAAGTATTCAAAGTCAGTCATCATGTAGTAACCAAAAGAACAACAGATCAAAATATAGTACATGTTGTAGATTCTTCACAGTAGCCACCCTCTTTGCCTTAATGACATCTCTGCACACTCTTTGCATTTTCACAACCAGGTTTATGATCCCCCATTAACAAACATACAATTATGAAACTTCAGAAACTACTGAATACATTTTCTTGGTACTACAGTTATGAAATGGTTCGACTACATTCAGAGGGGTGTCTACAAGAAATATATGAAAAATTTATGTTTTTTCAATGACCTACTTTTGACAGAAGTCAACAGCTGATTTAGTTCGCCAGACAGTAGAAAGGAGACATGGTACAATCTGCCATTTGTGAGCTGACATTAGTGCAGCGGAGATGAAACATACGCTACATTTAAGCGTATGAATTTAAATGTGGCATATGCTACATTTAAATTCACCTCCCCCTGCCCCCTTCAATCACTGTCAGTCAATTAACATAAGTCAATTACAAGACCTTCCTAAGACCTTTCACTCTGATCTTATGTGTGCTAGATAATATCAGACAATATTGACATATTTAAATTGTCATTTACATTTTAGATGCCATTTCAAATTGGTAAATTTTGGACATCACTATCACCAGCTCTCGCTGGCTAACAGGGAGGAGAACCAGTAAGAGCTGGGGGTTGGCGCAGAACGGGAACCAGATGTGAACAATGGGGACAGAAATCGTCCACAGAAGCAAAACTGGTGTGTCAAAAACCAGCAGCTTGTGTGGAACGAGATACGGAAAAATGGATAAAAGGAAAAAACGTAAACTTCTCAGGCCACACAGGCATACTGACATTCAGTGCAGGGGTGCGGTATTTTATTTGTTGTTTATTTGTTTGGAAAAATCTTTTTGCGAGCATGAAAAGGGCATTTATTCCATTTACAGGTCCATAATCCTTTCTACATACTTTGGATCTTGTTTTAGACTTTAAGGGTGGGCTGGAGTATATTTTAATATTTTATGTTTTATTTTAAATTCAAACCTACCATGGGCCGGATTGAATCAGCTTGCGGGGACGCATTTAACTCCTGGGCGTTAGTTTTCCCACCCCTGTTCTAATGCATGTTTACTAGCACTACTTGCTCAAGAGACGGAAAGAGATAGGCCAAGGGAGTTTCCAGCCTGTGTTACACACGAGGAAACCATTAAGAACGGAGAGCGAGTTAGACCACGGGGTGGGACCAATACATGAAATGGTGAACGCGTGAAACATTACCCTGATGTGGGAGGCGTTGATATAACCCGTGTTGTTCTCCTTAGTGGGCACTAGCTCCACGCGTGTGTCATCGTACGGTAGCACATCCTGAAAGCGGTTCCTCTCTCCGCTTTCGGGCAGCTGGGCGATGCTGCAGTCGCCAGCCGGGCGCCGCTTGGGGATGAGCTCGTACTCGGTGAACACCATTCCTTTCTCCATCCGCTGCTCCAACACCTTACACTGGGATGACAGGTATACAAGTACATTTACCTGATGGTTAAAACCCACATAGCAGCAGCGAAGGTTGTGCATGTCTAAGACAGGCATCAGGGCCACAAACAATACGGAACAACTGGTTTAAGACAGCCACCCATACACTTGAGTTTCCTAGCAAGTAGGACAGGATTTGCGTTTACCTGGAAGACGAGTTCTGATATCTCAGTAGGTCACCAGTCACCAGTACCATTCAAATCCTTTTCTGTTTAAACTACGGACGTGTTTTGAAATACTTAAAATCTATTGTAGCATACGATGTGAAACACCTCTGTGGTAACAGATTACAACTGATAACTGGATGTACAACAGACTTGGAGGGTAACAGGCGAAAGGATGCCCCCTCAGATCAATATCTCATTGCTGACACGAATAAGCAAAGTTTATTGAAAAATTTTTTGGAGATGGCTACAGTGACAGATGGAAATAGTATTTTAGTACACCTAAAATAATCTCCTAATTTATAGAAATTCCTAATTCATATAAACCAATTAGAAGTATATTTAAAGTGTACTAAAAACTACTTTTCATAATTTCTAATCATATATTATTAGTTTATTAAAGTATGAAAAAAGTGTTTTAATTTGAACACATTTAGGTATACGCATTAGTATGTAAATAGCACTTAAAAACTATTTTAAAAATATTATTACTATTAACTGCACAAAAGTAAAACTTAAGCAGTTCCAAAATAATACACTCAAGTATACTACTTTTTTGAGTTTGGGGAACAGGCTAGACAGTGTTTAAATTACAGTTAGAAACAAATGATCAACCATAAAGATGAGATGTTCCCAGGGGCATCTCACTATCTTGCCCCCAGCATACTAACTCAACATATTACTACTTCAATCAAAAACCAACATTTTTCCCACTAAAGTGGGTGAATTATCTTAAGGCTTCCCTACGCTAATATTTTATCTAGCTTACTTTGATTACAAATATTTGATTGAAAAATGTGATCCACCCACCTCAAAATATATTTGATAAAATTATTTAGAATATGTTGATGACAACAAATTACAGTTTTCGTTTCTGAAGTCTAAGGGCTGCCTGAGAAAATGTTCAAAGAAGAAATTGTGTTTTCTGAAAGAATGAGGGAGGTGGCGTTTTACCCCATGTTACCTGGTATTTCCATTTACACATTAATTTACCTAAACTGTGCAAATGTAAAAGTACTACTGATGTAGTAGTATGGAAACTTTAAACACCAGTTGGCCTTCCCAACCCTAGATTTAAGCACAAGTCTTTCTCCAGAAGTTTAAAATAACCAAAACAAAACCGGCCTAGAGCGGTGTCCACTGCCTACCCTCTCATCGTTGGAGGCCTTCTCAGGTTCGTCTTTGCCCCCCTCGTGTAGGGGCAACCTGGACAGGGTCAAGCCATTGAGGGCGGCCACCTTCAGGGGACCCATCTTCTTCACCTCAACCCGCTTCTTCATGCCCTGTTCAAGAGGATCGAGGGAGAGAGAATGACCGAGCGGGACTAAAGGACAACAATGCTTGAAGTGCAGTGAGGACGTTCCTGCCTGACTGGGTGACGTGCTTTCACCTGGAATGACACTGAACCAGCTACTGAAGTCGCCCTGCAACATTCCGTTCAGCTACAGGTGCACATGGTGAACTGGCCACCCAACACCCCAGGAACCACCCAGAATACCAGTGCATTCGGTAATTTCAGGAGGGATTGTGATGTCAGAGGTGTAGTCACCTGACCAACTGAGTAACTTTGTGATTGGTTTACATGAGACTCCACTGCATTCCACTGTTACGTGAATCTTGGTTCGTTCACTTGGTGTGGATGATAAATAAAAACGTCACTATGCTAAGAGGAAAAACAAATATTAACTGACAGAGGATTTAACATGTCCCCAAGAACACTGGTAGAATCTGTTCTTTGACCAACGAAAGGCCCACTGGCACCTCAAATCAAACTTAAGAGCCAAACGGACAGAAGGCAAAAATAGAAAACTTGTTTTGGCAGTGCTGGAGGAGTGTGTAAGACTTACAACAGGAGGCAGGCCATCGATGGGTTTCTTCCCAGCGGGAACGTCTGACACAGGCCTCTTCTTGATTAAGTCCTTCTTGGCCTTTGCTTTGGCCTGCCCACTCATGTCACTGTCTGAAACCGAGGGCCCCATCCTGCCAGGCTGACCACCCACTGAGTAATGAGGCTCCGCCTCCTGGATGATCTGGTGTGCCTGATAGGCCGGGAGGCCAGAGATGACAAGGTCGTGGGAGGAGCCAATGGGATAAGTGGTTGGGGGCTCCAGGGGAATCTGGACCGGACTGGCTAGAAGCTGCTGTGGGTCAGGCCCGGACAATAGTGCATCGTGGGACCGGGGAGTGTGGCGCCCACTCTCGTCCTCAAACTCCTCCTCCTCGCTGCTGTGCACCAGCATGGTGGCGTCCGACAGGGACTTCTTGTGGCCGTAACGCATGTCCTCCTTCCCCTCCCCCCTGTCCTCTGACTTGGTCCGCTCCAGGAAGACGTTGAGCTGGGAGCCTGAGGAGGAACCGCGAGGTGCCGAGAGTGGGGTGTCACCGGCCGAGGCGGACGCTGCCCTCTCCTTGACCCTCATGCCCTCCAGGCCGTAAGCGAGGCCGGCGATCTCGATGGAGTTGCGTTTGCGCGCGTCCCGCTGGTGCGGGGGGCGTTGCGGCGGCGCGCCAAGGAACAGCGGCTCCGACACCTCCTGCAGGGAGTGGGCAACGGGCAGGCTGTCCTCCTGGAAGGTCTGGACCGAGTGGTGCACGCGCCGCGTGATTATCAGGTCCGGGTTGCTGCTGCTCACGTACAGGTGGCGGGACAGGTCCGGCGTGCTGTTGGCGGGCCGCGGACGGGCGCCGTACGGGTAGGGCGGCGGTGGTCGGTACACCTGGGTCCTCATGATGTTGGCCGCCGGGTACTCTTGCGCCTGCTGCAGCTGGACGTTGGTCAGCTCGGGCACGCTCACGGCCCCCACCACCAGACGCCTCTCTGTGGGGTAGGGGTAGGCCGAGGGGCCGTGGAAGCTGGAGTTGAGGTGGAAGGGGTAGTGGTGGTGCGCGCCGCCCCCGCCCCCGTGCTCCCCCCTGATCTCCGGCTGGCTGTAGACCAGCGGGTCGGGCCGGCTGTAGGCGTACGAGTTCCCGATGTTCAGGTTCCTCATGGAGTGGCTCTGGCGGTGCTCGTGGGCGTGCGCTACCCCGCCGCCGCGGCCCTTCTGCCTCATGACCGTCTCGTAGTCCGGGGTGGCGCGGTACGACGGGGGGATAAGGGCGCTGTGGCGGTGCGAGGGAACGTAGTCGGTGCGGACGACGTCGCTCCCCGTGATGGACGGGTTGGAGGACAAGGGTGACGGCTGCATGTAGTGCTGGGGGTTGGTGAGGGAGCTGGTGCTGCCGTTGCGCAGACGACCGCTCCCGCCGCCGACGTACTCCAGGGGGGAGCGGTCCAGGCTGGTCTGGGAGTGGTAGTAGTAGCCGTTCTGGCTGTTCACGTACAGGTTGTCTGGAGACAAAGGGTCGCGTTAAAACCACGGCAGCAGAATTCAAATGCCCGCTCAGATACACTTCAGATTGGATTCACCACTAAGCGTAGGCCAACTCCGCGGGTACCTTGAGAGGACGTGTAAGGTTCCGTGAAGTGCCCGTTGTAGTGCATCGGCGGTGGGGGCATCATGTAGGCTGGGGGCTTTGGCTGAGGAGGGATCAAACAAATGCATGACTCAGTTGCTGCACGCGTGATCTTAACGCAGCCCACAGCACGGAAACACACGCAAATCTAATACCGTGCTGAAGCGCTGGGTGGAGGCTGCGATGTGGGTCCAGATCTTAGGCCGTGTGAGGGAATGTTTACGTGTGCGTGTTATGACATGTGGTTCGTCTACTTACTAGCACAAACCTATCTAGGAAACACTGCATCCCACAGCTGGCAGCAGTGGATTCTAGGTGCAGTACTGCCCAGCCACGATAGGTACGTCAGGTTCAGCCAATTGGAGGAACAGAGGCTGCTGGGTTTGGTTGGTGACTATGAGGCCTTTTGTTTTGTTTTTAGTCTTCAGTTCAGAAATGCCTTTATTTGATATTTGTCCTTATTGGTCTGTATGTTTCGTAAACATCTGAACACTGAAAACCCGCTTGGGCTTGAGCTGGGCCTGATCATGGCACGTTGCCATTTCCTGGATACATGCATTCAACACCTGGTCACATATGCTGATTTCTCATATGCGTGCATAGAAGCATTTTAGATTCAGACCCTGCAGCGAGGCCTAAGGCCACAAGACATAATGAGGGCAGTTAAAACAGTAGGTGGGCTACTGGTTTAGTAACAGCATGTGTGTGTGTGTTTGGTTCACAGGCAGCTCACCAGAGACATCCTGGTGGAAGATCGCCGTCTCACTGGGTTCACAGTGGGAGACTGGGTTTGGCTGAGAACAGGAGAGAAATTATTTAAAAAAAAGAGTCAACCAAACAGGTCATAGAATCCACAATGCTTTCAAGTTCAAAAGGGACTCGGGGAAGTTGTTTAGAAGAAGGCTGAATAGTTCAGATCAAATTGTCTCCATTAAATGAAATCTGCCTTCATCTCCCCAGGGAAAGATGTGATCAACAGTCCAACAAGTCATTTTAAGACTTCCTTTTAAATGGATAATAAGTCCTCGTCCCGACACCATAAAAAATGTGTTGACAAGAGGAGCGGTGTCATTTCTGAATCTGGGGTGATTTGTAGGGCTCTGGCTGGTTGTTAATGGAGGCTGTTGACCTGTACTGTAGGCGGTGGCTGTGGACAGCGTTGCTCACCCCTTGTTAGAAGGCAGAAAAGGAAAGCGAGGAAAGGAAAGAGTGAGAATGGACTTCTGGGAGCCCTCAGAAGGTGGAGGAGGTTCAGACTCCTCTCTGGAGGGAGGAGGAGATGGGACAGGAATGAGGAGAACACGCATGCAGAAACCCGCCGCACAAAAAAAACTGGGCTAGACTTGTGAGGAGAGTGACACTTACAGGCTACTGTTGTTAATCTTATAAAACTTGTGCCTGGCCAGACACATCCGGCACACATATTTGGAGGTTTCCATGTCTTCCTGTAGAGGGAAGAAAACACACAACGTAAGACATTCAATACACTGGACTGGTGGTTGCGCTCTTCCCATTCACCTACCTAAATACAACGACATGGTGCTGAAACCAGCGGTTGTTGACCCGGCAAAGAACACGTGACTCGATTACCACCGAACAAACACACGCTTGCATGTTTGTCTCGAGAAGTGCTATACACATTCGCAGGACACGCACTGTGCGTGTGTAGGACTCAAGTGTGTGTGAGGCAAGAGGTGTACGATGGGAGCAGGATAATTGCGGCGTGCGCGGCGTTTTGAGGAGCTAAGTGACCAGAATGAAAATGGTACTCACGGTCTGGAACTGTACGCTCTCCTCTTTGTTGGCCAGCTCCAAGGCAAAGAAAGACTTATTGTGAGTCATGTTGTTAATTTCATTCCACCTACGCAGCCAATTAAAACACAAGGGGCGAGAGCATGAGGCAGTGGTCACATTTAGAACTGGACTTCGGTTTCTGCTGTGGAAGGGTAGGGAAATTAATAGAAACCACAACTGAGTCAATATTAAGACGTGTCCATATTCAACACTGTTCTTAGCATTTAGCCTGGGATATTCTAGCCCAGGGTTTCCCAAATCTCTCAGAGGTTTCACATTGTAGCTTTTAGCCCAAACTGGCACACAATTAAATTAGTCAAGAGCTTGATGAGTAGCTTTCTAATTTAATAAGTTATGCCAGTTTAGAGTTACAACAAATGTGAAACGTATTGGTAGGCCGAGGATAGGTTAGGGAAACTTTCTTCTAGGCATAATTAGACTTTTACTTGCTAAATGTAAGGTTAGAGTACAGCAAACATACAAAAGACTATGTCTGTGGAAAAATAATTCCTTTTCCAGTAACCATTACAACCAGATTTCAACAACAGAAAGCGAGTTGAAATTAGATCTGAAGTTGTCCGTTTTGGTATTTGAGTTGCTAATGGTTTCCACCAGAGGCCCTGACAAACTTAAAACCCAAGTCATTGGCAACTCCACTACAAAATCATCCAGCTATTATATATTATTTACCAGGGGGCAGGGCTACCCAAGCAGAGGCCAATCTGAGGTTCATGCTGTGTTTATTTTTATAAACTTTGGCACCAATGATGTTAGGGTGAAACAATCACTGGTCACCAAGTGCAACATAGTTTTAGCATGTAAAGTAGTTAAAACTATTTAAAAAAATATCTACTATTGTATGTTTGATAAATTTTACCTCAATGGTTAGATTTCTCTAATTATCAGTCCAAGATCAGACAAATAGAAATTACATATTTCTAATAGCCTTTTTTAGCTTATCTTTACCAACAGAGACAAAAACTCAGGATAGAACAGTGTCTACCTAACATATGCTAACATATGTGCCCTGAAAGTTCAGGGAAAATAGGATATATTGTGTATTAGAATGTTTTCCTTAACCCTCACTTTACAGCAGCACTGTTGAACAAACCATTTAGACCAGTGGTTCTCGAACGTTTACGATCCAGAGACCCTTTTTGTGATTGCTAATCACAGACCACACCATACAAAACCCAACTTGAATCTTGGGAAGGAACAAATTAAATGTCGATACCATGGGAGCAGAGATAACATTTGGCAGTTTACATTGATTTCCTGTAATTTTTCAAATTTTGTCATGAGGCACAGATAATTTATTCCAGGGATTCCTCAGACAAAATATGTTTAACCTGTTGTTCGTTTAAGAAAATATATACAGTACCAGCCTAATTTTTTTATTCAAAGCTGTTTCTTTGTTTTTATTATTTTCCATATTTTAAAATAATAGTGAAGACATCAAAACTATGAAATAATACATATGGAATAAAAAAAAATGTAAAAACATTTTATATTGCAGATTCTAAGTAGCCACCCTTTGCCTTGATGACAGCTTTGTACACGCATTGCATTCACTCAACCAGCTTAATGGGGTAGTCACCTGGAATGTATTTCAATGAACAGGTGTGCCTTGTTAAAATTTGTTATAATTTTGTGGAATTTCTTTCTTAATGCATTTGAGCCAATTAGTAGTGCTGTGACAAGGTAGGCTTGGTATACAGAAGACCATCATTATGTCTGTATTGTAATAGTACTTATGACAAGAACAGCAGAAATAAACAATGAGAAACAACAGTCCATCATTACATTTAGACTTTGAAGGTTTCTTCACGTGCCGTTGCAGAAACCATCAAGCACTAAGATGAAAGTGTCTCTCAAGAGGACGCCACAGGAATAGAAAACCCAGAGTTACCTCTGTGGCAGACGATAAATTCATTAGTTTTCAGTCTCTGAAATCAGCAATTAACTGCACTTCAGACTGCAGCCCAAATAAATGCTTCACAGTGGTCAAGTAACAGACACATTTCAACATCAACTGTTCAGAGGAGACTGTGAGAAACAGGCCGTCATGGCCAAATTTCTGCAAAGAAACCACTGCTGAAGGACACCAATAAGAAGAGACTTGCTTGCGCTAAGAAACACGAGAAATGGACATGGTAGAAATCTGTCCTTTGGTCTGATGAGTCAAAATTTGATATTTTTGGTTCCAACCGCCATGTCTTTTTTGTAGGTGAACAGATGATCTCTGAATGTGTGGCTCCCATTGCAAAATATGGAGGTGTGAGGGTGTGGGGTTACTTTGCTGGCAATACTGTCTGATTTATTTAGAATTCAAGGCAAACTCAACCAGCACGCCTACCACAGCATTTTACAGCAATACGCCATCCCATCTTGTTTGCCCTTATTGGGACTACCATTTATCTTTCAACAGGACAATGACCCAAAACACCTCCAGGCTGTGTAAGGGCTATTTAACCAAGGAGGAGAGTGATGGTGCTGCATCAGATGACCTGGCCTCCACAATTCACCCGACTTCAACTCAATTAAGATGGTTTGGGATGAGTTGGAACGCAGTGTGAAGGAAAAGCTGCCAAAAGGTGCTCAGCATATGTGGGAACTCCTTCAAGACTGCTGGAAAAGTATTCCAGGTGACTGTCTCATAGAACTGGTTTAGAGAATGCCAAGAGTGAGCAAAGCTGTCATCAAAGTGGCTACTTTGAAGAATATAAAATATACATGTATTTTGATTTGTTTAACATTTTGGTTACTACATGATTCCATGTGTTATTTCATTGTGTTGATGTCTTCACTATTATTCTACAATGTGGACAAGAGTAAAAATAGAGAAATTCCCTTGAATGAAAATCTGCTTGCAGACTTTCTGCTGTCCCTCCGTGGACACCAGTTTGAGAACCACTAATGGAGGATAAGGAGTTGTTCCTTGTAATTTTACCTAAAGCCTACAATTCCTCATTGCCAAGTCACAGGTTCACAAAAAAAAAACGGCCCGTAATTATATCCTATCTATTCCAAGAGACCACTGATTCATCTAATAATAATAGTTAGCTGTGGACTGAACCAGACTTGATATGCTGACTCATTCAATGTGACAGAATTACTGCTACTGGCTTTAGACACACATACCAGAAAGTTTGTCATTCAGACAATTCTTATTTAGAATAATCTCATATATTATTGGACAGTTTTAAAGAATTAATGTAAACCATGTAAAATGCCTTCAGACCCGTTCACTTGCTCCACATTTTGCAGTTATAGACTACAATTGTTAAAAAAATGTTTGCCATTAATCTACACATAATACTCTATAATGACCAATCAAAAACACGTTTTTAGAAGTGTGGCAAATTATTGAGAATCAAACAGAAATATCTTATGTACGTAAGTATTCAGAACATTTATTCAGTCTTTTGTAGAAGCACATTTGGCAGTGATCCCAGCTTTGATTCTTCTTAGTTATGCCTGCCAGCTTTGCACATCTGGATTTGAGCAGTTTCTCATATTCTTCCATGCAGCTCCTTTCAAGCTATGTCAAATTGAATGTGGAGTGTCGGCAAACTGCGATCCGGTCTCCCCACAGATGATCAATGAGGTTCAAGTCCAGGCTTTGACTGGGCCACTCAAGGACATTCACAGACCTGTCCTGAAGGCACTCCTGTGTTGTGGGTGTGTACTTTGGGTTGGTGTGCTGAAACTCAAATCCTCACCATAGTATGAGGTCCAGCACACTCAGGATCAGGTTTTCATAAAGGACTTCTCTGTATTTTGCTCTGTTCATTCTTCTCTCAACCCTGACCAGTCTCCAAGTCACTGCCTCTGAAAAGCATCCCCATAACATGATTCGCCCACCATCATGCTTCATCGTAAGGATGGTTTTTGCCAGGTGATGAGTGGTAACCCGTGCTAACCCGGATACTTCGTTTGGCCAGACAGCCGGCTCTAGGAAGTGTAGGTGGGTTCAAACTTCTTCCATTTAACAATGATGGAGCCTGCTGTGCTGCCGGGAACTTCAGATGCTAATCAATGTTTTTATAACCTTCCTGCGATCTATGCCTGGAAACAATCTTGGAAGTCAACCTTATAACAATCTTTGAAGTCTACCTTATATAGACAGGTGTCTGCCTTTCTAAACCATGTCGAATCATTTGAATTTGCTACAGGTGAAGTTCTAGAGACATCTCAAGGATGATCTAACGACACAGGATGCATCGGAGCTCAATTTGGAGTGTCATTCCAAAGGTTCTTAATACTTACGTACATTAGATATTTCAGTATTTCATTTAAAATAAACACACATTTCTACATATGAATAAATTGGCACTCTATATAAATAAATTGACACAAAAAAGGAGTCCATAATGCAATAAAATGTGGAGAAAGTGAAGGGCTATGAATATTTTCCAAAGGCACTGTATGTTTAAAGAATAAAACATTTAATTTCAACCTTACTTGAACACGAGGGGTGGTCTGCCATTTTTGTGTTTGACAAAGATGCCATCAAGACAAGCCCCAAGGAGAATATCAGCGCCTTGGCTGTCCTGTGGGAATGGGATTAGAGGATTAAATGGATGATAACAGCTAAGGACAAATGTGGACCTCACAGAGCTTAATGTTCTGGGTGGTCTACAGTTTTAGATCTATGAAAACAATCCAGAATGGCAGCACCAGTGTCTGCTGCTTTTTAATACAAAGTAGAAGGGCTGTAAGGCTTTAGGGGTGCAAAGGGAGGTAATACGGAGTGCTTATGTTCACCTTGGCTGGGGTACTCTCCTGGCCATAGCCCTCCATCTTCTCCACTTCCTGCATGTACAATAGCTCCGCCTCTGGAGCAGGCAACCCCCTAAGAGAAACACACACACACAGCAATGTAGAAAAGCTACATAAACAATACACATATACAGGGCCGTGCCAGGAGTTTTCCCCAAACATCTGTAAGTATAAATATTCCAACATATTGGGCATTTTGGAAAAACATCTCATGGGGAAAAAAGCCTATGAGCAGTCTCTTAGTTTCATCTTTATTCATTTCATTTGGTTAGCAGATGCTCTTATCCAGAGAATCTTACTGGAGGAATTAACATTAACTGTCTTTCTCAGACAGAATGTTACATTTCTTTTTTTTTGTTTAGTAATTATAAAGCATTTTTGTGCCGCTTTATTCCCATTTGCTATCACTACTACTACTGTTAATAAAGCTGACTGTATCGCTAACTGCCTAGCCATTTTACAGCCGTTACATGAAGTGCGACATGAACAGGGTAAAGTTCATTTTAACTGAAAATTGTTAGGGACACTGGAATTTAGAGGAATTACTGTCAATCATTTCTGAACTCAAGGACTGATCTGGAAATGTAATCAATTTAAATGGAATGTACACAAAAACAGATTTTAAATATTAATTTGTTAAACACACCTCAACCATGTGGGTCACAACCTGAAAAATGTTGATGACACCAATTGGAAAGTGTCAGTCTAGTTTAATCACCCTCAGTCGGCTACTGCTTTGTAGTACACCTAATTTCGACTCATCTGTCTGACTACTCGTTGTTCACAACACATAAAACAAACCACCTCATACACCAACAGCAAGACAAGAATCAACTCTTCACTACTGGCCTACAGAGCCATCTCAACCTGAGCCCGCAGCTGGAGCCAAGGTATGAAACTATTCCCAGGCATGGTATCTCTGGGCTTTATCTACACAGCTCTTTCCAGGTTTCTATCGATTCAGACAGTCCATGTGAAGGATGAGCAGAAGGCTGGAAATCTGCGGGCTGGGATGGAGGGATGAAAACCATCTGGCCTCGGACTGGAGAAGTAAGGAGGGTTGGTGCCAGGACATCCCTGTCTCTGGGCTTTTCATCTGTCTGCCTCCCTGTAAATCACAGCTCAGGACATACGGCCTGACGACTGGGGCCAGAAGAAAGAGAAGAGCCATGTGCTGCCTTACTACATGGATTGAATCTGGACTCGATTAAAAGCGCTGCGTTCGTCAGCCTCAGGAGATGGGATGGAAAGGGGTTTCTGCGGAGAACGTATTTTCCACAGATGGAAAATCAGATGGAGGAACATCTAAAAATCTCACCTATAATTCTGGTAAAGCAGAGCCACTTTCTGAGTGGCCTCTTCGAGGACTCTCTCATCCTGGATCCAGCCCTGTAAAGAAAACCATGTCACAGTGCTTTAGGTTAAGGTTTAAAAGTATATTTTACTGTATGTTGTATCCCAATACAGGCTGGCCCTCTTTACGTGTTCGCTGTTTGATGCATCGCACATGTTACCACACTAACATCTTAATTAACATACAGAAGCACCAGACCCGGGCTGACCCATGGGTGCGGTTCTTTCTCCACCAAACTACGAAAGTCAGCGTTTCATTTTTATGCACCTAGGTTTTTGGAATAGGTTTCAAAATAAAGATGCAAGAGTTAATGCATCTGTGGTGGTTTAAAGAATGGTGAGGAACTTTTTAAAGAATTTGTTTGCTTTTGTAATGATTTTTATGAGTAGTATATTGGTTTAATTATTTGTTTTATTCTTCTCTGTGAAGCATTTTGTGATTTTATTATTGTATGTTATATGATGTCAAATATTAATACTGTTCTGCAAAGTCATAAAAAAAACTACTTACAATAGGAAAAAGCACAAACTTCTGAAGAAACTCCTGTGAATCATAACGATCAAAGTCACCAAAATCAGCTGAAATAGAAATAACAAGAAACAAAATGTTTGTACACTGGATGAACACAAGTAAATAAAAGCAGTCACGTTTTTTCTAACCGCAAATACATATGGAAACCTCACTTAAACATTTTCTTGGAATAGGTCAGAGTAATGCATCTATTTCTGAAGTTAGTGCGAGCAGACTGAAAACATGCATTACATTTTCAGAACGGCTTGACGCGTCGCTGGCAGGGCTGTGGTGTACAATGACAAGGCAAGCCCATTTTAGAAAAGCAGGGGACCCCCGTGTTACGGCACAGGGGAATGATGGAACGCCTGCACTGTAGTGGTCCAACGGTTAAAGCAATCTCATGCTAGCCGCAAACTATGTTCACAGCTATGTCCAGCATTTTAGGCATTAGCAAGGCTAGGGAACAGGCACATGCCCCACTAGCGGCTATGTAAAAATAGACCATGTCCCAACATCATCCAAGGAAATTAATCAACTTAGTAGGGCTTTTATATGTCAGCAAATACTTAAAGGTTTCTTAAAGCATTCAGTATTACTAGAATGCTATTTTGCATCAGCTTGCTATGCAGGTTGAGCAGTGGTTTGGACCTAGCAAGTGGTCTCAATTGCGGTGATTTGTTAACACCCAGGGAAGTACGTTGCACTGTTGCCTGATATAACTTTGCCAGTTGTGTCTGAGATTCTTCTGACAAAGCAGAGGCGGGAGCCCGGAAATGTCAAGCTAAACTGATGGAAACAAAGTTGATGTGACTTGGTCTTGGCCGGTTTATAGGCTGGTTAGGGTCTTACGGTGCTTGTTAAGTGTCTTACATTAACAGAATTGTTCTAAGCTCATTAAACCAAGAATAATGTTCTTGACCAAGCTTTTCAAATAAACACGGTTAGAATATTAAAACATGTTCATGTGTGGCTACAATAAAATAAAGCAGACTGTTGAATACCACCAACAGATATCCCAGTCGAACCTTCAAATTTCGGTGATTTAAAAAATATATATCTTGACAAGCGTGAGTCAAGAAGATTCAGTAACGATCTTTAGGATCATACTCATAATGACTCCTGCTGCATTTTGGAACTGCCAACCACTTCAGGATCAATTAAGCATTTGCGGCAGAATATACAACAGGTCATGACAGCAGTGGATGAGTAGCGTGCCAAAACACCTGATGTGGCCGCCAAAGGCATCACCTGACCTGTCACCAGGGTTGGATAAGGTGCAGATCGTCAGTATCATAGCAGTAGATTAGTGTGTACAGGGTTGTATTTCCTTTTGTCACATTCAGAAACGATGTTCGGTATTGATATTAGGCTACCTTGCACCGCCAAACCAGCCAGTCGGATGGCCTGTTCTATGGAGCAAGGAATCCTGCCTTCCAGAACGTCTTTCTTCAACTGGAGGTAATACTGATATCTGTAGGAAGGTAGAGGAAGTTAGGTAATCAGAAGGTGTGGAAAGAAAAACTTACTAGTTTGACCCCTCGGCAATTTCACAGTTAGAGCAATACTGAGACAAACTTTAAGACATACGTAAAACAAAAAAACAACAATTGCAAAGTTGTTGGTGGATATTCTGAAGTAGTCCTTGTGCATAATTATAGGAGTTGGATTAAATATGTGCATTTTATAAAATTGAGTAATGGTACACCAGTCAACCATCTTAGGGTTGAACACATACGCAAGCAACATTAAAGAATACATATATATATATTTCTTACAAATATTTCCCATCACAAACAGAAGGTCACCTTATAATAATTGATTTAGAGTTTTAAAACTTCACCACGCAAAATGTTAGCATACCATTTGCTATTCTGTAATATCACAGAATTGGTCAGGGATATGAATACTTCGGCCCGGCACTGGAAGTTACTTTGACTTAACCAGGAAACAAATGGAGGCATCATTTTGGCCAGGGAAGCAGTCTACAGAAGTGTCTAGTGCCCCTCTGTGTTGAACGTATATCTGACCTGGTGATCTCCTGCTGCAGTTGGGCCACGGTGGACACATAAAAGACCACTCCAAAGTAGACGGTGGGCTCCAGGCCATACTTGTCCAGCTGCTTCTTTAGGGGCTTTTCCAGATCGATCCATCGCTGCTGGTTCTGCTTGTTGAAGTACCACAGGCTGAAGTAAGTTATCTGTTGAGGGAAGAAAAAAGATAATCTCAGGCATAATGACATCATAATAATTGGACTGAGAACACTGAAATGTTTTCCTTATTTTAGTTGACCAGTAAGTAGGAGGTTTTTAAAATATTTTTTTAAATCTTTATTATACCAGGTTGGTGGACTGAGAACACATTTTTCAGCAATTTAGGGTTATCTGCTTTCCTCAGGGACAGAATAACAGATGTTTTAACTTGCTGGCTCGGGATTTGATCTAGCAACCTTTCAGTTACAGGTCAGATTCTTAATACACAAGGCTACACTAGGCTAAGTTTGCTAGTTGATCACTTAAACTGCCAATGTGGTAAAAGTTAAAGTAAAACAAAATCTGAGTTTCTCTCTTCAATTTATACCTGACAATCACATTTTCCTTTAAAAAAAAAAAGATTAAACCAGCTGGTTTCAGCATGAGGGAGAGAACACCTTCAAACAAACTATTATCAGGTGACAGACAGACAAGGAAGGAGGGAGGGAGCCCGTCCAATTCTAATTTTTCAGTGGAAATATTTACAGATACTGATTATATCTGCTGATTCTTCTATTAATATAGCTAAAATGCAAAACAAATCTGCAAGGATTGTGCTTAAAACCAGCCTACAAAGATACTCAGAAAGTAAAAAATTTAAATTACATTTTACTTTGTCCATTCTTTGTTACTCCAACAACTTCTTCCATACAATGGAACATCATTCCATTTTATTAAAATAACAATAAATTAAAAAGAAAAGAAATTACACCACTTAGGCAACAATAAACAAAGAGTCTTTATTTTCCTTCACTGGTCTCAGATCTCTGCTTAGCTTTACAGTCATTAGTGCTGCCACTTGAGTAGTGGCAGGCTATAGTATAAGAAGCACCGCTTCTCAGCCTTGGCATCTGACAGTTCAAAAGGTATTCTATCTGGACATACATGCTCAAACAGGGAATCAAAGAGAAGCATTAAAATCGCCTGCCACATCACTAACCTAGCATTTGTAATGGGCAAATCATTGAGCCAAATGAATGGATCCTTTCACTAAGGCAATTCGGTTCTCAAGGTTCACCAAAGAGACGTTCGTTTGCCAACAATCCATCACTACACGCAACCACGTAAAACATATGTATTGAATTGATTGGTGCACTTTCTTCACTATTCGTACTTAACTTTTAGCAGATAATATTTTTTTTTAAGTAGGCAAATCATGGAGCTAATTAACAATTCTTGACAGGGATGCAATTTATTTCCCGATGTCCGTCAGAGAGGCAACTGACGTCGGACAACCGGTCACTACTGTAATTGGAGCAACAACTACACATGGATCTTATGCTGTATTGGCTCTGAGCTACCTTGCATTTGCCAACTCAACAGAAACGAAATGACACATCTACAATGTATTGTTATGTAGCTACGTTTTTAATCAACTGTACAGTACATAAGTTACCACTGAGTTAACGTGTAGCATCCATTCTTTGTCCAAACAACTTGGTAGCTAAACCGTAAACACCTTTTTATGCCACTTTACATTCATGTGAAAGTTTGTGTGCATATTGTGGGACCTTTTTACACTGGAAAGCTTCTATTTAAACTCACCTTAAAAGCAGTTTGTTCTCTTCCCTCCCACTGTGGGAGTCATCCTTTTGTAGAACGCAAACTTATATCCAGTGAAAGAGCGCCCTCTTCAGAACAAGTAATGAATTGCAAACAAATGCAATCTTTTATCAGTGATTAAATCGCCAATATTGGTAAACTGCTAAGAGGCTATCTGCCGATAAAAATCGGTCAACCGATATATTGGTCGGGCTCTACATAGCCTATGTATAATATAGATTAATATATAATTTCTTAAAAGAAAAAAAAGTGTGCTTTTGGAGTTTATAGGTTTTTTAACGTAATTTGAAAAACCCGATATGGCCCGGAAGCTAAAAGATTTGCCCTACACCAAGCCCAGTGGCCTTCAGGTTTGACAAGTAGTGTAGATCACTGCCTCTTCATCCTTCAATGTTTTTCCTGTGAATCTTTGACAAAGAAGTTCATATGTTTACTGCCTGTTATACGACCTGATTTTTAACAGATTTTAATCACTAGATGGTGCTTTTCCTGCAATTAGGGGGAAAAGTGTTAATCTAATCTGCTTACATTAAACAAGCATTGGTTAAGTGTGCGTGCATTGAGTAGGCAACAACTTGTTTTTTTTGTCTTTAATCTAAAACTTGTCAGTAACAAAAAACAAAATCTGATCCAGAATTGTCTAATGTACACCTATTGTTGACTAATTTGTGTCAATGTAAACTGCGGGAACCTGGAAGCTGCAGGTCAGTGTTTCCTCTGGTAAATGGATGTTCTTGTTGTGGCGGGGATTGTTGTTGAGTGGGGGGCTTTTTGAAAACAATATTCCTACAGTTCAGCTCATTGATGGGGGGGGGGGGGGGGGGGGGGGGGGGGGAGGGACACATGCAAGTAGCTAGATGGCCTCCTCCATTTGCTCCATCTCTTCTTTCCTTTTTTTCTCACAATTTGCTTCCTATTCCCTCCTCCATCTATTCTCTCCTCTTCCAATTCCCTCCTCTCCATCTATACTCTCCTTTTCCTTTTCCCTCCCCTCCATTTGTTCTTCTCTCCTTTATTCCTCTTCCATTATCTCCATATCTTTTTTCCTGTCCTCTCTGCCCTGGTAGGCTACTAATCTTTTTTCCTAGTTAATAAGGTTATTGAGGTTAAAAACACAATTTAATTCAGACTCATCAGAATAGCTGAAGTTACCTAACACTATTGTCCATGCTTCCCCTTTCTCTTTTGCTCTAACCGATTAAAATATTTAAACAAACACAACTTAAGAAAAAAACATCAAAAACGGATCCATTTACGTCGCAATTAATGTTGGATGAACAACTAGCTAGCATGGTAAAATAGTACTGTTAGCTAGCAAAACTCGCTTTGCCTTACGTCATTGTTTTTCAATATAACTGGGGATACAATTGTGGCAGCAATATTGATCGCTACATATAAACGAGATGAGAAAAATTTGTGTTTTAACTGAAATTTTAGCTAATTAATGAAGTCAAGGTACCTTCAACGTGTGGTACTATGGTGATCTCCTTCCTTCTACAGAGGCGTACACTATAAAATTGTTTTGCGCACCGGGAGAAAATGGGTATTGTCGCGCGTGGTGCTCACAGGTACAAAGACCGTCATTTCGAACGCGGTGAGGACATCTATTCTTCTTGTACAGCTCATCTGCATAGAGCGTATTGGTGGCCCGGATTACTATGACAGTGCGTTATGTGTTCCTCAAATCGCATGCACAAAAAAGCATAACAAGCTAAATACCCTTAAAATGTTTTTTTTCTTGACGTGGCGGGGTGCCACGGTAAAATGAACGCAACAGAATCACTGCTTGCAGGTACCTCGCAGAATTATTGTTGGCGCACATCTTTCAGAGTTCTATGTGCAAAGGTTCCACGTGTTAAAAAATATCCACTAAACAAATTCATACACCGGTCTCAGAGTAAGAATTACATTTCCCAGATGTTATTCGAGACTTGCTATTGCAGTTATATTGTTTATCCTATTCCATCACAAAAGTCAGGAAAATTACCTGAGGCAATCTCTCTACCTAGGTAGTACTGAACTTCAACCGCGGCCATCTAAACCATAACAGTAATTCTGTAGTCAAAGTGTAACTGGGCAACCTCTAACTGGATAAAAAATGAGCTGATTCAGCACAAACAGCACCATCTAGTGCATAGGGTAATATCCAGTTGAATTATCAGAATGTTCGATGAACAACATCAATGACTATTTTCACTGAACAGTGGAAAACCCCATCACCATTCACAGGGAATAAATCACAAAAGAATGAATAAGTAATGCTCCAGCGCCACACTATTTGTCAGAGACCTAATACTGCATATGGGTGGGCTTGGTGTGGGATGTAACACCGTGACTAAACCAGTCATGTGCGTGCGTTGGCTTGTGCCTTATCTGTCCCCACCAAACACAATCATGACATTTTTTTCTCCTTCAAACCTCCATGTCCAACTTTTTAAAGAGGGAATCAATTTGACTATCACTTTTACTTTAATGTAAATTAAAAACTATTTCCCATGGTTCCTTTTTCTTCTGTAGCAGCAATATTATGAGAAATGTTTCAAAAACAAATCACAAAATCCATTTGTATCCACATTTCATACTGCATCCCATCTGTGGTGATGATATTATAGGTTCATGCCAATTCCCAGCCTTAATAACGAACAATTGACTGGCTAATTATAGCTTAGAACTGCAGTGAAAACCATGTGCCCAACTACAGCTGCAATTCATGTGGTCGTTTTGAAAGTAGCTTGTTTGCTGAAGTTCCAACCCGGGTTCAATTTGTTCTTCAATTATTTGAGAAACAATTTTCTGAAATCATTCTTCATTGTAACAAGCATTTCATTTTACCAACCAAACTCAGTTTTAGCATGCATGTTCCTGCAAAATTGGCCAGTATGAGCATATTAAGGATTTAATACTGTATAGATAATTTTCATGATAACTGTATCCCTCCTATAATGACTTTCGGTACATATAAACCTCAGAGGCCTATTTTCGTGCACTTTAGAGCACTGAGAGGACCCATGTATTAAATGTGCGTTTGTTTAATTTGAACAGGCAAAATTTTGAAAATGCTGACTTTGAAAAGCAAATGTGTCCCATTACTTTAAATCATGCATGGTAAAGACATTTAACTTGACCGACAAACCCAAAAGGAAAGTTACAGACTGCTGCATAGCCCCTCCCTGTTCAGTCTTGTGACTGTCTGCTGGAGTTGAGCAGTGTGTATCACACAATGAACGGTGGTGTCGAACAGTATTGTTTATGATAAAGGGAGTTTGGCCACAAGCCTGACTGCATGATTGCTCTGATCATAGTTATACCCTTACTACCGATAAGATGTGGCAGATAGCAAAGTTGTCGGAGACTTTGGCGAGTAACCGAAAGATTGCTAGTTTGAATCCGTGTCCCTCAATGATAAAACTGCTGTGGTGCCACTGAGCTCCAGTAATTTATCCTGGATAAGAGCTCTTTTAAATGAGATCTAAATGATCACAATGTTGTGGCAAAATGTATTTAAAAAATGAAATTACATTTATCTCTCTAGAATATTCAAAAGATTCTTATAGCAAAGCCAAAACATAGGCTATCCATTTACTGATTATGATATATTAATATTTCAACAAGACTTACCTTCCTATTATATATTGCTATATATTTATATACAGTAACAATGTTAATAGATGTTTATTTTAGTATCCTGTCCTAGTCTTTCAGTTTTCAGACCTCCATACCAGAGATTCATAGACACATTACTGGACAAGAACGGTTATCCTCTACACCAGGGCTGCCCAAACATGTTCCTGTAGAGCTAATCATTAGAGGCAGGTGTGCTAGATTAATGTTAGAGAAAACCTACAGGACAATCGGTCTAGGTTTTACAGTTAGTAGAAGCCATTGAGTGAGATTCTAAAGTAATCCCAGCACAGGTGTGTATAAGTAATCCCAGCACAGGTGTGTATAAGTAATCCCAGCACAGGGGAGTATATCTGGCCCAATGTCAGCACTGCTAGCCCTATGTGACGGAAGAATGACTAGGCCAATGAGTAATGCCCTTTAAATGAAACAAATTATTCTTTCCACACCCCCGAGACAATGGGATACATTCCAGGTTTCTGATAGTCCCTCCATTGTAAAACAATTAGTTATGTTAGAGAACAATATATCAGTCCATGATAACAATCAAGCCACGCACTTCGGATGAGTAATCGCAAACATAACGGACAACAATCAGCGTTTCACTTGCTTTGAATGAGCATACATACCTCTCGTAACTCGAGTCTCTGTGCAACTGCCTCCAAACACTCCTGCCCAGTGCTTTCCACGGAAAGGGTAAACTCAACGAATTCGCCATTGAGCAGCTGAATGCGCGTGACCAGGCAGCTCTTACTTGAGACGGTGTACCTTCGAGTTCTTTTGAGCTTTAAGCCAAATGGCAAGGGCATGTTTCAACGTCCTTAGGTAAAGGAGTCCTTCCTTGATCCAGAAATGTGTGTTGCCTTTTTAAACTGGGCCCATCGGAGAGAGAGTGGATAAGAGCCCACCCATGTCTGGATACATGGACCCTGCAAGAAGTGAAAGGGAGGCACTGATTGGACAATTTAAATGATTGACATAGATGAAGTAAAACATGTTCCGTATAACATATTACAAACAAAAAATAGCAGTATTGCTGTTATACAAAATTATATTTTATTTATGACTAACAACTGAGTGCGGGCTTTTGATCCAACCCAGCTGTAACACACCACAGACAACTTGATTTGGTTGCGTTGGTGCACTTGGCTGCTACATAAGCCTGTGGCTCAAAGGCTGAGCAACAGTGGACATCGTAAGTGGCAGATCTCTGAACAATAAAGCGATGCACAGCTTATTGGTTGCAGTTTCATTTTTTACGCTAATTAATGGTATTGCTGCCCAATCTATATTGGCAAGCCACATCACAGAAGCTGGGGTTCCTCTAGCCGGTAACTGATGCCTATTGGCAGTTAAAATAGAAGGCAGCCAAATTGACCAGGGCTACTTCAGGTTATAGGTCTTCATGAGTCCACCAGACCCAAACATTTTAGATAGGACCAGTAAGACGAGCAGGTCTGGATCCAACATTTTTTGAGATAGGGGTCGTGTATGACATAAATGCAATTAAAATGTAATTACTGACTGGATCCATCCTTTGTTAATTAAATGTCTGAGTTAATGAGAAAACTGTGAAAGCTTAACTTCAAGTGGAATTTACAGGATTTAAACAACATAATCTTATTAAAATATATTCCAATAGTGTAAGGAATACTCTGATGGCCCTTCATACACTTTCTGACAAGCGATTACGCAGTCGTCATTTTCCCGTTTCCATACTTTCAAAGAATGTTTGGGAATGACGTAGAGTAAGGAATTTCTGAAAGTTCTATAAAAATTTAGAGTGGGAAAGTATATGCGGGTCTGGAAACAAAGACACTGCAGTGAATAAAAATGACCAAAACCATGCTGTCAGTCATGCTGTCTCCCGTGACCTGAGCACCATAGCCAATCAGCGCTACAGTAGGCCTTAATGCAAATCTGCCATTTGCTGAACACAGTGCCAATGTATGTGTCATTGTATGTTTACAGGCAAAAGAGCGCTTTTAGATCATTAGAAAGCATTGATTTAAGGCACAAAATATTCCTGAATGTTTAATGTAGATATGTAAATACCACAACAATCTTCTTACATTTAGGAATGCAAACTAGCAAGGGCATGATTATAAATCAGTAACAGCAATTAGACCCAGATGTACTGCCACTCTTTTGCTAGCAACCTCTTTATTCAGACAGCTAGTCATGTCAATACTGAACTATTACAATAAACAGTTATGTACTTCGTAAAGCTAGGTTAATTTCAAAGAAATTAACAAGGCCTAACAATGTCTCATTCAGACAAAATTGCTTGTTCAACCTATTTACGGCGATGGTTGCACCCCATCTTGGATTCGATCTCTCTCTATTTTTAGTTCTGAATGGGTTTTTCAGATCAGAATGTACAGGCCTGTTTTTCCCTTTATTTACACTGTACTTTTCAGTATGGGTGTGTTTGTCATCAGGTCGATTAGGAATGGGATTGCTTTTTTATTTTTATAGATGCGTATTCGGTTGGGTGGGAATGACAAAGGTTCCTTCAACTTTTTTAGACCAATGAAGACCTCTAATTCTCATACAACATGATTTGACTCCTGCACTAGTATGTGCATGTGCAGAGGGTTGCAGAAGTATGCAGTGTCCACTGCTTTTTCTGGGGCAAAGACACAGAGGCTCAACTTTGGCACCCATGTTTTATTTAGTCTTGACTTAATTAAATTGACAATGTTTTTTTTAAATCTTCATGTTTGTCACATTGAATAATGACAGTCTATTCTTTCTCAAAATGAGGGATGGTTTGTTTGCAAACAAACAGATCTTTTGAAATGTCTCTTTGTGGAAAACAAGGGGAAGTGAATAGCAGGTTCAGTCCAAGAGGAACATAACGAATGCTGATGCTTCCATAAAGGTGTACTGCATGATAGAGTTAACATCCCATCATGCTCTGTGGCTTGTATAATAATGCTGAGCAGGCCCAGTTAACCTCAACTTTGGATCAAGATGCAAGAGGAAAGGATGTATAGGTGACTTTGAAAAAGGGTTCATTATTGGGTGTCTTCAAGGATGACAATGCCCACAGGACACGAGGGGTTTGATGTGTTTGAAAATGATGTGAATCATATGCTATGGCCTTCATAGTCACCAGATCTCAACCCAATTGAACACCTATGGAAAATTTTAATAACTAGGAATTAGGGAATATATTTGGATGAATGTGGTTCCATCACTCCAATAGTGTCCTAGAGACTCAAATTCTATGCCAAGGGTTAACTGATTTGTCTGTACATCTTCACTGCAAAGTCAATACATGCCAGGGAGAGCAGATTTTTATGATCCACATGCATTTTTCCAGTTGGTGAACATCAGTTTAAAAAAAAACAGAAGGCAATCTAATCATTGGGACAGTTAATATGTAACCAGAACATGCATTCATGCTCTATCATAATTTTTGCCAACTTTTTCAGCTTCCCAAAGGAGATTGGTGCTTTTTTCATTGTTTGTGGTTATTTATAAGCATTATAAAATGAAGTGAACTGAAAATCAAATTAATTTTTATAATATTTTCAATTGACCTGACATAATACCATCAGCTCGGCTTAAGCTTCACTGTTGCGCAGATTCACTCAAAACTGTGTCTGTAGTCAAGACATGCACCTAATGCCAGGATGCATTGGAAAGCTCTCTCTTTCTAAAACCTTCCCCAGTAGCTTAATAGAATTTCAGTCACAGAAAATGTCTCGTTCTAGTCCACCATAATGAACAATTATTTTGTTCCATTATCGTTTTTTTTCCTGGATCTATTTAGTCAGTTATTGTTGAAAAATAGGTGAATATTTTCTGATTATTATTCTTGTTAATGTACTGTATCCAAGTTATGTTAGCTTGCTTGGTAGGATAAATAAACAAATAGTTTAGCTATCACATTATTTACCAGGACATAGTATATAAAATTACAGAAAATATGCAGATATCTGTGGCAGAAAGTAGTAATCGATATAGGGAAAAGAGCATGACTTTGTCTACAGACACAGGTTTCATCAAAAACATTTGCATCAATGGCACTCAGGCCATGGCCGCATTAACATAAAGCCTTTATCACTGGCCTGTGCAGAGTTCTATCAGGTGAGATCTTGTTTAACAGCCGGCTCTCCTCGAATCTGTGCACAAGCAAATTGCGCCTAGGCTGATGTCTGGAGATAAGATTAGTGGATGAGCGACTGGCTGACTGACCACAGCTGTCACATGTGATATAAGTGAAATGGACGAAGCACTCACCAGAAATATGAATGACTGACTGACATCACCCCACATATGTTTATAGAGGGATACTGTGAAATACCATCATTACTACCGAAACACAGTGTCTACATGAGGTCTACATCCCCTGGAACCTTTTCACATGTTGTGTCACTATGAATTGCAGACCCCCGCAACCCTCAATGACCACCGTTGTCCAGAACAAACATTAGTATGTAAGCATTTTCAGAATTTATATTGACATTTGGTCACTCAATGTTGTTGCTATAGTAAGGCATTCAATATTTTTTACACTAAATGCAAAGAATCAACAGCACGTACTATCAACAGTTACATTTAAATACTGTAACGCATTCAAAACAACAGTGAAATACAAACCAACAGAAGTGATACCAACACATACTAACGACGTTCGTAGTTTAATGACATATTGAGAAATTGGTGTTTTAAACATTGACCGTCGTACTTCCCTGCGTTTTAAGAACAGTACAGTGGATGAACACTAGACATTTCCCACAACTGGAATAACAGAACAACAACATTGAATGTTGACAGTGCAATGACAGTTCACTCCAGATTTAGTCGACTAACTGCAAAGAGATCGAGGGCCTTTGCTAGCCAACTAATATAAAATATTACAACAATCAATAAAGGTTAGCTAGAACTATACTGTACTAAAGACCGAAAGTCTCCACACAAAAAAAAACATATTTCCGAAGTCAGCTAGGTAACGACACTACTTAGTGCAGCTAACAAGTTAGTTGGCTAAGCCTAGCCTTGCTAATTTGTCAATTTAGCTACTTTGCCACAGTAGGTAACGTTATTGAAAACATTAACAGTTTTTAACGCGGTAGATGTAAACCAACAATCTAAACCTGGTTAAAGCAGCTAGAAGAATAGTGCTACATCAAAGCCAAACTAAAGTTAGCTACCTAGTGCACTTAGCTTGGTAGCAGCGAGGTTCGCTAGCATACCTAACGTCGTCAAAACTGGTTCTCCATCATCACCGGCACAAGTTAACAAAAGCCCTGAAAATTGATTACACAGTTACCTTCTTGATGTATTACTGATCTTCGTCAAACGCAAAATTAGTCCATCTTTAAATTACAAATATATCCAAAGCTGCCTACAGTCATACTAGTTATGTCAAATACTGAAAAAGTTTAGTTTGTTTAGATTGAAGTATGCATGCTGAAAACATACTCGTCCAGCTAACGCGTTCTTCACTTCCTGCCGAAAAAAGATCAACAAGTGTGTATGAATCTCTACATCCGCGGATCTACATTTTTGTCTTTTAGAAATGTTACTTTCCTGATTTTAATAGACAAAGAAAACTATAGAACTTTACATTACATATCATATTTTCTTCAGGTCCATTGTGGATTTGAATGTACGAATTCCTTTGATTGAGTTTGATTACTTCTTTAACAGCGGCGTGATACACTGCGGATTTCGAGGCCATGACATCAGACAGCTGGAATGCCAAGCTAGAAATACGGAATACATATTAGGAACGTCTCTTAACCTCGCCCTCTCCTCACCCTTCAATTAGTTAAGTATTAGCCTAACACTGGTCAAGTGTCAAACAAAGGAGCTATGGAACAAAACCCATACACATTAAACAGCAACCTATATTATTTACAAATATACAGTTAGGGCTAATAACAAAAGTAGATAGTAACATGAATGCATTCATGTTTTAATCATCATCAGTCATCATTAAGTAGGCTATACACATATACAGTATCTCACAAAAGTGAGTACACCCCTCATATTTTTGTAAATATTTGAGTATATCTTTCATGTGACAACAATGAAGAAATGACACTTTGCTACAATGTAAAGTAGTGAGTGTACAGCTTGAATAACAGTTTAAATTTGCTGTCCCCTCAAAATAACTCAACACACAGCCATTAATGTCTAAACCGCTAGCAACACAAGTGAGTACACCCCTAAGTGAAAATGTCCAAATTGGGCCCAAAGTGTAAATATCTTGTGGGGCCACCATAATTTTCCAGCACTGCCTTAACCCTCTTAGGCATGGAGCTCACTAGAGCTTCACAGGTTGCTACTGGAGTCCTCTTCCTCTCCTCCATGATGACATCACGGAGCTGGTGGATGTTAGAGACCTTGCGCTCCTCCACCTTCCGTTTGAGGATGCCCCACAGATGCTCAATAAGGTTTAGGTCTGGAGACATGCTTGGCCAGTCCATCACCTTTACCCTCAGCTTCTTTAAAAAGGAAGTGGTCGTCTTGGAGGTGTGTTTGGGGTCGTTATCATGTTGGAATACTGCCCTGCGGCCCAGTCTCCAGAGGGAGGGGATCATGCTCTGCTTCAGTATGTCATAGTACATGTTGGCACTTTTCTCACTTTTGTGGGATACTGTATATGGATTATTCATCAAGCAGATTTATATGAGTAGACAACTCAAATATGGATAATTAATTTGGGCTAGTATTTGTTTGGAACAGTCACAGGAGAACACGCTTTAAAGACGAATGACTTCAGTTTAGCTTGCAAGGGCCATACCCTCATGAGGGGGTTGCTGATCCGCCTAAAGGGAGATGCTAGAGCATGATGAGTAAAGAAAAGCAATGCCGACTATACCTACCCCACCCTGGGGGTCTCTGAGGCAACATGCACTGCCTTCTGGAAACCTTGACCACATGCCTGTATGTGGCACCACCACAGCACCATAGACTCTGAAGTGAAGCCTCAGGGCCTTTGTACGTGCATTGCTCCCTGACATATTCACCAGTCTTCAGCAGCAAAACCTTATACAACTGTGCAGTTTCAAGTGACAGGTGTGCATCTGACCAGTAATAACACTAATTGTTTCCCAGGACCTGGTTAACCTCCCATGCAATTTTGTGATGTACAGTTACCGATTATGGCTCGCCTCATTCCAACAACTCTCAACAGGTTTGAGAGATTAAAAGATTGTCATGTGTCCTTTGACACACATCTCGCCAAGTAGTTCTGCTTATCATACTGCATGCTCTACCAGGAAATATTCCCTGGAGCCAATAGGCACCAATCTCCATGGAACCTGATGGAGTATTTTATGCTGTGACAAAAATAAACAATTGAGGGGTTTAAATTCAATTGAAGTAGTTCAACCACAGTGCTATCAATGGAGCTGAATCTCTTCTACAGTTAATCTGTTTGGTTAGAAAATCAGATAAACTACAGTACTTATCCCCACAATAAGCAGGTTATTATAGAATGGAAACAGGCACCAACTTTAAACATAAAAGAGCCAAGCCTAGAGTCATTTGTTTAGACTGTATTAAACACATACCATCATATGTAAAAGTTCACACCTCCTGAAATGCAGTCTTTTTTATATGGACACTGATATTGGACACATATTTGGACAAATAGGTATCATAGCTAAATTCCAACTATATTCATTGATAAACCCAATTTAACAAATCACACCGAAAAATAAAAACCATTAAAGAAAGAAAAATTTGCAGAAAAGCAATTTCCTTGTGCGGAAAGTTAGTACACCCATTCCTTTACCATAACGTAAAACAGCTAAAAGTAGAATCAGGTTCCCAAAAACCGGTTCAAATAATTTGAAAATTATTAGAGTAACTTGGAAAGGTTCAGCCTTCCATAAAGATTAGAAACTTGATCTGGATTGGTATTAACCATTTGTGTGTGTGTGGTAACACATCCTGCCAAGATCAAAATATCTATCTGAGGCCCTCAGAAGAAGGATTATTGATGCCTATAAATTTGGGAGGGGTTATAATGCAATTTCCAAGCAATTCAAAATACATAATTTCACTGTATGACAGACAGCCAAGAGCAAACTAAAAACTCCTCATAAATGTCCCTAAAACTCCCAGGTAACATCAAGGGATCTACAAGTCTCTCAAAATCAATATCAAAGTACATGAGTCAACTGTCAGAAAGACACTGCACAAATTTGGCCTACATGGGAGTTCAGGAAGGAAGAAGCCTCTGCTCTCAAAAGAAAATATCAAGACATGACCGACGTTTGCTAGAGAACCACCAAGCAAATTGAACATTGGTGAATTGAACATCTATCGAGCATGAACACAATGACCAAGCAAAGCTACAATAGAATGTCTTGAATAGAAATGGTAGGTTGGTAAATTGCTTTTCTGTTAATTTTGATGAATGAATTATAAAAAGAATAATCTTTTAGTGTCAGTTGTTAAATTAGGTTACTGTTACCTGTCAGTGGTGTTGAAGTGAAGATTACATATCTTAATGTCCAAATATGTAAGAAAAAAATGCAACTGTCCAGGGGTTGTATTGACTTTAGAACGAGACTATAGGCCTAATATTATATACTATACGTGCCTACATTAAAAGTAGGCAGCATTAAGAAATTAGTGTGGTGACTTTATGAAACCCTAGAGGTTTGAAGAAGGGTGACACTTGACTAGTGTAGTGTGGATACCCTGCTAGATGAGGGTTGAGGACTGGCAATGCTTGACTAAGTGAGGGGTGAGGTATGAGGAATGTTGGAGTTCCTAATACAGTTGTGCTCATAAGTTTGCATAACTATGGAGAATTGATAAGATCTAAGATCTACCATTTGTAAAGAAAACATGAGTGAGCGGGCAAAACATGTCTTTTATTTCTTATGGGATTCACATTCAACTGGAGGTCATAACAGAATGGCACAATCATAAAACAAAACATAGCAACAAAGAAAAAAATGAACTGGCCCCTGTTCAAAAGTCTGCATACCCTTAGTTCTTAATACTGTGTATTACCCCCTTTAGCATCAATGACAGTGTGCAGTCTTTTGTAATAGTTGTCTATGAAGCCCCAAATTCTTGCAGGTGGTATAACTGCCCATTCGTCTTGGCAAAATGCCTCCAGGTCATGCAAGGTCTTTGGTCGTCTTGCATGAACCGCACGTTTGAGATCTCCCCCGAGTGGATTGATGATATTAAAGCCAGGAGACTTTGATGGCCACTACAGAACCTTCACCTTTTTCTGCTGTAACCACTGGAGGGTCAACTTGGCCTTGTGCTTAGGGTCATTGTCGTGCTGGAAAGACCAAGAGCGTCCCATGCGCAGCTTTCGTGCAGAAGAATGCAAATTGTCTGCCAGTATTTTCTGATAACATGCTGCATTCATCTTGCCATCAATTTTCACAAGATTCCCCGTGCCTTCAGAGCTCACACACCGTCAAAACATCAGTGAGCCATCACCATGCTTCACAGTGGGGATGGTATTCTATTCACTATAGGCCTTGTTGACCCCTCTCCAAACATAGCACTTATGGTTCTGACCATAAAGCTCTATTTTGGTCTCGTCACTCCAAATTACAGTGTGCCAGAAGCTGTGAGGTGTGTCAAGGTGTTGTCGGGCATATTGTAACTGTGCTGTTTTGTGGCACTGGCGCAGTAAAGGCTTCTTTCTGGCAACTTGACCACGCAGCTCATTTTTGTTCAAGTATTGTTGTATTGTGCTCCTTGAAACACCCACCGTCTTTTTCCAGAGCACCCTGTATTTCTCCTGAGGTTACCTGTGGGTTTTTCTTTGTATCCCGAACAATTTTTCTGGCAGTTTTTGGCTGAAATCTTTCTTGGTCTACCTGACCTTGGCTTGGTATCAAGAGATCGACGATTTTTCCACTTCTTAAGTGATTGAACAGTACTGACTGGCATTTGCCTTGGCTTTGGATATCTTTTTATATCCTTTTCCATCTTTATAAAGTTCCATTACCTTGTTACGCAGGTGTTTTGACAGATCTTTTCTGATCCCCATGTATCTAGCCTGCTCAGTGCATCCATGTGAGAGCTAACAAACTCATTGACTATTTATACACAGACACAAACTGCAATTTAAAAAGCCACAGGTGTGGGAAATTCACCTTTAATTGCCATTTTCACCTGTGTGTATCACCTTGTGTGTCTTTAACAAGGCCAAACATTCATGGATATGTAAACTTTTGATCAGGGCCATTTGGGTGATTTCTGTTATCATTATGTTTTAAAAAGGAGCAAAACAACTGTGATAATAAATGGCTTCATATGATCACTATCCTTAAATAAAAGACAGTTTTTTTTGCAAGGTCAGTCATATTTTCAAAATCAATGCCAACATTTCACAATTTCTGCCAGGGTATGCAAACTTATGAGCACAACTGTATATAAAGTACACACTGCTTATGACAACACCATTCAGCACTAATACTAACTTTATGCCAGGTTGATGTAAAATACAGTTTGTGATACTGCAGTTGTTTTCTTGCCCCACTAGAACAAAGTTGACATTTGTGCAGAGTTCATGATGAAAGAGGGAGTTCATAAAAACAACATATTTTATTGTAAACATGGAAAAACCCTGTCAGTCACAGCCAAGGTCACAGTTAACTAGGCTAAATGTCACAGAGTGCAGTGTCCGAAAACAGGGCAAATAATTTTTATTAAATCAATGATGCTATCTCTTATCTGATAAATATATAGTACAAAATACATTTCTGGTCTAGTTCATTATCATCAGTGTAATAATAATCCAAATACACATTGGTCAATACTGTAGTGTAAATCTTCAAGGCGATACAGTGCCCCAAATAGTAATAGGCATTTTACAAAAAGTATGAAACATACATCTTCCATTTATAAAACACATTTGGATTATAAAGATCTCTATGAAATAACTAAGAAAGAAAATAGTCTCCTTTGATTTACAATACGCTATATGCAATATGACAAGCATTGAACATGCCCCAAGCTATCCACTATTGCTCAAGATAAATTTAGGGCATTTTCAGATGCAAAAAATATTACATACAGTTCACATAAACTTGCAAATAATATCAAAACTCATCATCACTGAAAGAGGCTGCTGTGTTTATAATGTCAGAGACTCCCGGCTCTGGGAAATCAGGTGCATAGGACACATGCAACGATTTGGACAAATTCTTCTCGAGATCTTCCAGCTCTACCAACAGCCCACCATGACTGCCATCGATTGCTTCTATTTCTCTATGGTGACCATCCTCAAAGGTTAAAGGGGTATTTTCATTTAATGAAGCAGAAACATTTTCCCTGTTATTATTATGCCCCATAACACTTTCTTTATCATCCGGCGAACCAGCAGGTAGACTGATAGAGTCAGTACTCTCAGGTTGGCTACCATGTAATAGTTTGGTCACTGACAATGGAACATCATTTTCCTTCTTAATCAAGTAGTTGTTCTCTTTGGTTTCTGATAAAGCTCCTCTGTCCAGGGAATCCAGACCCTGCAGATTACTATGAAGAACGTCAACCTCAGTCCCTTCACCATTCACAGGCTCTACACTAAAAGCAGGTGTGTTGGCTGGACTTTGCATATCATTGTGTAGTGTCTCCAGAAGATGGCGCATTTTGTCCTTAAAAAGAACAAAAGACTCCATGAATCAAAAACCTATGTTTGCTTTTCTAAATGTTTGGCATTGTGGGCATGCAAAAATAGAATGTATTACGGTACATGACTTTCTGCTTTTTCTTTAGTATAAATATGCCTTATGCTTTTGAAAAAGAAAAGTGTGTTTTCAGATCCATGTTTTTAGCAGTAGCTGATAATCCACCAATAAATAAATAAAAGGACCCACTGTACCATAAACAAATGTCAGGAAAGAAAAGTATTATAAATATTATGTAGTAGGATATGATGAGTAGCCTACCCTACAAGCAAATGTGTTTTCAGTTAGTAGTAGACAAAACAGATTACAGAAACAGACAATGTCTGTGACGCTGAGGAAACCTCTGACAGATGTATAATTTGAAAGAGAAGACATACAGTATGGTTATCTTTCTGTAATTTTGGATGTAAGATTTGTATAAAAAGCAACATGATTATGCTACCATAGTAGATGCACATGTGAAGTTGAGACACTAACCTCACATAATCTATGTTTATTCTTGTCAACGTGACGTTCAAACACCCGTTCCAAGATCCTTAGAAAAAAGAATAAATTAGTAGGAATATCAGCATGTGAAAACTGCACAGACACCTTCACACAGACACCAGTGAAGCAACATTACCATGCCCATTTAAAGACCTATTGCAGGTTTCATGAGGTGAAATTATTAAGAGTATAATTGAGGCCATAACCTGGGATTTATAGCTCATCATAAATACAGGATAAACACAGGAGATTATAGCTACAGGGTCTCTCATGTGTCTTAAAAATAATATGTTCATATCAAAGACATACCTGTCAGAGAACAGTCCCCTGGACAAGATCTCATTTGTTACATCTGCAATAAATCCAAGGTACAATAATTCCTCCTCCCTGTAGAGAAAGTAACAGTAAACCAGAATAGTTACTTTACAAGGAAACTTCACAGGTGAGATTGCTATGAGCTGTTAGGATTCTGCAGTAATCCTGAATGAATTAAATTTACTAGCCTATTTTCCACTTTATGAAAGCAGTTAAAGAACTGAGTAAAGGCTCAAAAATGGTTCTTACTCTGCGGACACCCTCTTCATGGTAGGGGATTTCATTCCGTCTGGTGAAACCCTGGTACAAGACAACCATGAAGACAGAGCATCAACAGAGAAATAAAATACAACTACACATAGTGTCTGAAACAGTTATAAACAGTACCTGTATGAGGACTGGAAGAGATCACTACTGCTGCTATTGTTTCCTTTGTGTCGTCGTCCAGATGCTGACAGATGCAGTGCATGGGACTCATCCTCTGTGTCCGACCACTCATGCTCTGTGCCATGTCTCTATAACAACAGAGTGAACAATTTATTCATTTTAATTTAAGCTCTTCATAGCCAAGAAAGCAGCAGAGTTTACTCCGTTTAAGGTTTTTTAACGGTGTCTCGCCCTCCCTGCTGTCTGACTGTGACTTCTCAGACTGTGTTGAATTTGGTGTTGTAGCATGTGTATCTTAGCTATCCACTCAGAATAACGATGGCAGGTCACTCTACCCATACACTCCTGACGCTTAGTCTGTAGACTTTCAGTAACCACTGTATCGTATTACACATGTAATATATTCGCCCAGGACCTAAACGTTCAATCCAACTTGCCTGGGGTGGATCATCCCATTCAGCTGATGAGCAGTCCTTGGTTTGTGTGCTGCAGAAAAATAAACATAATTCAGTATACGTTCTGGACTACAACAGTAATATGATGTTACGGACCCAATATTGCCATGATCTCTCTCTTTCTCTCACCTCATTCACACACACAGAAAAATAAGAAATTTGTGTAGTCAAGGACGGGGCAACACCTTACCTTCCCTGATAGTTCTCCCGCCGTGTCAGCCCCGGGCTGCTTCTTTCCACGTCTTCAGCTGGTTTCCTGCGAGGTGGCGTGTAGTAGCGATAACGAGAGAGATAGGATCTACTGTCTGACTTCAGGGTCCTGGGAGTGAAGGGCTTGTCCTGGGTGAAGCGGTGGGCATGTTTCTGAATCAGATCCCCGCTGTAGGTCTTTTGTACAGGGTCCTGGAAGGCCTTGTAGCCACCCTGGGTACCTGTGGTGGCACAGGAGCGGCTTGACTGCTGCCTTTGGTAGTCAGGGCTACTGTAGCTGTACTCAGAAGCAGCGTGGAGGAAGTGAGAGGGGCTTCTAAACCCACCGTTTGCTTGGGACTTGTAAACTATTTGTTTGGCTTGAAAGGTGGTGTTGAGTCTTTGTGAGGAAATCAAGGAGCTTCCCAGGTCAAAGTAGGCACTTTCTTCACCAGCTCTGCTCTGAAGTTCAAGAGAGACAATTAATGTAAATTAGTGAAATTGATGCCTGTATGGGAATAGACTGAAAAGATTTTTGTGTATGTGCCGGTAACCAGTGTACACTTTAAATCACTCAAATAACTACTGTGTAAGACTACTGTAGCAGGGCAGAAAACCCTGCACCTTTTTCTTACATGAGCATTTTGAGATGGACAGGATGCTCTGGTGTATGCTCTGCTGCTCCTCTCTGAGTGTGACTGAGGATGTCTCTCAGACCTGGATGCATCTTTCCTCAATCTCTCACGCTGTAACTGGTCATTGTCTGAATGTACACAACAAGGATGAACTAAATAAGATCAGATAGCCTATGTGCGATTTATTGCGATTTTGTTCTGAAAATTAACTTACATTTTACACTGCTCAGCATACTTTTGGGAACTGATGCATCAATGGCAGCTGTAAGAAATTGGAAATAAAATCAACAGCTCTTTTCAATTATGTTTACAACACATTATTTTAATGAATCTCTTGCAGCCTTACCTTTAGCAGAATACACCTTTTTATAATGGGATACCATATGGTCTTGAATAATATACTGAGTCAGTCTGCTTGATGACCTAGGGCAAAACTCTAAAAGACAGGAACAAATGGACATTTTTTCTCAATGGAAATTAAAAACATATCTTACCTTTTACACTTTACAAAGTTATACCGTAATACTCACGGCTGCTTTTTAAAGTCATTTGTCTTCTGGGTGATCCAGCCAGAATGTGCCTTGGGGGAGGCGATTCATTACCTGAAATTGATTACGTGGAAAAGTTTATCTAGTGTGTGCTACTTAAAGCAGCCATTTGTGAGATTTCCACCATATAAAACATGAAAGATATAGATATACAGCTCCGGAAAAAATTAAGAGACCATTCCTAAAATTAAGAGGCACACCTCATTTTACTTAATGAGGTACTGATTAGGTGATGACCTGAACCAAATCTAATTTAACGAGGAAAAGTTTATAAACCACTACTGTGGTCACCACTATCCTCTTGCAATAGGACCAGCTGGATGGCAAAAACAGTGCAAGTAGAAACTCAAATGTAATTTGAATAAAAAAATAACTATTCAGCATTACAAAAGAGTTGAAAAGAAAAGCTTTGAGTGAGGAAAAGAAGGGTTCAATTCTGGCTTTACTGGCAGAGGGATACAGTGAGCGTCAGGTTGCTTCCATCCTGAAAATTTCAAAGACAGCGGTTCATAAGAACAAGGTCAAGCAACAGACATTGGGGACATCAAGTGACCTACAAAAAGTATGGCAAACAGCAGCTGGGGTGAAGTGCACGGTGAGGACGGTTCGAAACAGGCTCCTAGGGGCAGGGCTGAAGTCGTGCAAAGCTAGAAAAAAGCCCTTCATCAATGAGATGCAAAGAAGAGCCAGGCTGAAGTTTACAAAAGACCATAAGGATTGGACCATAGAGGAATGGAGTAAGGTCATCTTCTCTGATGAGTCAAATTTTCAGCTTTGCCCAAAACCTGGTCCTCTAATGGTTAGACGGAGACCTGGAGAGGCCTACAAGCCACCGTGCCTCGCACCCATGTGAAATTTGGTGGAGGATCGGTGATGATCTGGGGATGCTTCAGCAAGGCTGGAATCGGGCAGATTTGTCTTTGTGAAGGACGCATGAGTCAAGCCAAGTACAAGGTTATCCTGGAAGAACACCTGCTTCCTTCTGCTCTGACAATGTTCCCCAACTCTGAGAATAGGTTTTCTAGCAGGACAATGCTCCATGCCACATTATTTGAGGTCTGAAAACAATGCATCTTTATTTGGTTATTTTGACCAGTTGTTGTTATCTACAAATAAATACTCTAAATGACAATATTTTTTATTTGGAATTTGGGAGTAATGTTGTCAGTAGTTTATAGAATAAAACAAAAATGTTGATTTTACTCAAACACGTACCTATGAATAGTAAAACCAGAGAAACGGATCATTTTGCAGAGGTCTCTTTATTTTTTTCAGAGCCGTATATTTCAAAGGCTATTGGGAAAAGGTGTTGTTTGAAATGTCGTTTTTTTGTTGTTGTTATTAGCACTTGGCAGATTCTTCTTTGTCCCATTGATTTTCTCTTGTATATTTTGGATTAGGTGTCATTTAGTAACCTGGCCCACATAGTTTGATATTGTCCAACCCCCTCCAACTACTTCAGTCAAATACAAATACCTATACAATCCCGGAGCTAGCTGTTATTCAGTTAGCTGCTTAGGCTAAATACAACATAAGATTGATGGATGATGGATGGATAGGCTACCTATCTATCTCCTTGTCTGACGCCACTACTACACTAGCCTACAAAACTGTTTGTTTGCGCCGTTATAGTTACCCTACCATGTGCACAATAGGCTACAACGATAGGTATCCTAATAGACGTTGTAAAAAGTTAGCTAGATTGCCAAGCCAGCTACTGATATCGAGTCAGTTGCTTGCTAGCAGCCATGTTATCTGTGGGAGAAATGAAGTGGGAATGCTAGCACCAGAGGTGACTACTCTTTGAAACTATTGTAAGAAAAGTTAATAAGATACAGTCACTAGTGAAGGTATACACAACCCTTGCCAAGTTGTCACATTTTACTGCATTGCAATTACATTATTAAAGATTACCCTACATCTGGTATTCATTGTGTACGTCTTCACATCCCTTAATACTTGGAGGAAGAATCCAGCAGGATGGAAAATTAAAATAATTTTGAATATGATTCTACCAATATTCTACACTTATTAGGGTAATATATATTGCTTTGAGTCAACATCCTTGAAATTTGTTTTTTTCTCACATATTTTCATTTGGACATATGGATATTTGAACAGGATCTCAACATTATTGCGATTACTCTAATTAACAGGGCACAGATCAATGGATGACTCACAGTTCTTGTGGAAATAGGAAAATGGGAAGTCTAATATAATTCTGTTAATGTCCTCTTGAAGTTGGAACAATTATTCAAAAAGATATTAGCTAGGTTGTTAAAGTGGCAAAATTTAAGATGTTTACTAATAGCATTAAAAAATGACCATCTGCAGTTAATGTTTAAAATAGTATTTTTTCTACAAAATTAATGAGAGTGACTGACATATTCCCCATTTAAACATTCTCTCGCTGGTCTGTCTATCAGTTTGAATTGACTTGTAATTTCCATAAACTCGCTTTAGGCACTACTGTAGTCTTTCCCACCCTAAACCACCCTGGACCAGTTAGTACTATACAGCTCTTGTTAGGTAGGGGAAGACGAAGAGACAAGTTGTGTTATTGTTTAGAGCCAGGATTCTACACAGTGCCCCTTTAAACACCCTAATGTTCTGCATCGCCCACGAGATGTCATCACATTCTGTTATAAATAGCAAGATCTGTGTTTGTGGTAGCATATTTTTTTTTATCTGTCTGACAATTGTGAATCCCTCCATATAAGACTGTAAGTGTAATTTGGAGTGCTTCATCGGAAAAGGTTGCAGAAAATACAGTATATGTCACAAGAAAGTCTGGATTTCTCCAACTGATTGAGATACAAACATAAGGTCTAGAGAATAATCTGTTTTTTTGGTCTTCTAGTTGGCAATGATGTCACAGCTGCACCTACATACAAATGAGTTACGAGTCATTAGCAGCTGTTTTCAGAAGACTTAACAAATTAACAGGACCTTACTGTTGGATCTACAAACTCATAAATACAAAATATTTAAAACGGAATAAAAAAACCTTTTGGCTACCAGCCACTATGCAAAAGTCAAATGAGAGCAAGCTCCAAAAAAAATATTAGCTGGTGACTTGTTCGAAACCACAACTCCTATTGGTTGGCAATTGAGTTCTTTGAAAATAAGAGTCGAAACACCAATCATTTCGAGTATTGTTGTGTACGAGAGAACTGTTTAAACTTGTGTGTTTCTATTGAGTGAAACTCAGAACCTAGAGAGATGGATCCAGAGAGAAAAAGGAAGCGTTCTGAAACATGGACTTCCCCGTTTCAAAATGATCTGCGTCTATATCAGTGTTGATAAGATTATTAACCGCGTGACACTTAGTTCCTCTCTCCAATGACCAATCACATTCATCTACTTTCGGTAAAACATGCCATGGTGTTAGCTACAGTAGCTAGCTATATTAAGTTGGGTAGGTAGCAAGAAAGTTAGCAATCTATAATCTATTGGCTAATTCATATATACATACTCACCTAATACTTGTGAATTGATGGTAGCTTTATAGCTTACTCAACATTTGCTTACATTACCCTTTATGAAATTAGTGAGCTACAGTAACCGTAAGGTTAGCTAAATAAATGAGCTAACGTTAGCTAGCTATGTAACTTATCTGTAGCTACCCACCTCTTTTTGTCTCCATACTCAGTATATCCCATGCTCATTCACCTCGGTTGTATTAGCTTCTTTTAAAAGTCACATTTCAGATAAAGTTATATAAAAAAATCCAAATTCTCGCAATCCACACAGCTACAATAACAGAAAGCGTCTTCGTCGCCATGCTACAGGTTCGTTGCTAGGGCTGCGTCAGTATGCTTTATCCGGTTCTACAGAGAAAATGCGTCGAGTTACCTACGTGCAAAAAAAAGCACGCACAATATTGTCTGGCTAGCAGTCCCTTATCCATGCTATGATAATGTATTTCATGAACCCCTTTTTACATCGGCAGTCGCAACGTGTATTCTTTTTTGGCACATCTATGTTATCAGATCAGATCAAGACAAGAAAAGAGGTATAAATAAAAAGGTCTGTAACATAAAAATGAGTGTTCATAACTCTGGTATGCATATATTGAAATTATAAGACTTGGAATATTTTTCTCTCTCCCCAATTTCATGATAACCAATTCATGATTAAGACCCTTCTTTATTGCAGCAACTCCCAGCAGACTCCCAGGACAGTCAATATTGAGATATGTGTCTTGCTAAAAGCATCCTATTCTTACACTACTTGCTCGACCACGAAATCTAGAATGTAATCCTTGCACACCAGAAGGAACACAAACTCAGTCTTAGGAAATTCTGTCTCAACATTTCTTTCTATTTAATATTTTAGCAATGTTAGCATATTTCCCAAACTCTTATATGTTACTTAAGAGGAAGAAGTTACTAGCACCTGTTTAATGATAGATTAACAGCATTGGGACAAAATATACAAAATGTAGTTAAAGTTGATCTTTATATAAAATGGCAATGAGCATATTAGATAGTGGAATATGAGCACTGAGTATATCCTATACATTAATTTATAGTTGTACACATTTTCATATCTCCAGTTCCAGTATATGCATCTATCTAGGTCAAAGGTCCCCAATACTTTCAGGCACGGCAACTACTTTTGAGAAAATGAAGAATGCTAGTCATTATTTCATCATGTTTTTTAAATTTAAGTTGGGCCCATTATTTTAGGTACATTTTCTTCACCTCCACATATAATAAGTTCATGTTCATTATTACAGTTCATCACAATACACATTTGTTTGGTCTTGAATAAAACATCTCATGTAGTGTATGTGGACCTTTAACATTTGTACGTCTTGCAAAAAAAGAGGAACATGCTGGTCGTGGATGAATCTGTAGCCTAAAGCTGTTGCTGTTTCATAAAAGAAATAACAAATAATAAAAATATTCTATACATACATTACAGACATTGTGTATTTATCAAATGCACGTACCACACAAAGAGAGAGAAGCAATGTGTTGAAAATGAATTCCCACATATTGTGTAAGAGCTGAAATTACCTATGATTAACCCTTCAGAGACTCCTAAGCTTATTGTTGTGTGATACAATACTTTTTGATGGTATGCCTATTTACTAACATTTGTGTACGATGTGACCATTTCAGTGTCTGTCATGTATGTTATTGTTATCCCAGTCTGTGGTGTCAAGGCAATTAGTCAATTTGTCAAACACTGTGTGCAGTTTTCTGTTTGTATGCAGGGATGAGGTGAAGCATCACATTGTCTAGGGTCCCCAGTCGGGCATGGGTGGCATATGCCCCTTTAATAGATCTGTAAGTATAGAATTTGGGTATTTTCATCTCCCTAGTTTTATGCCACAATAGTTTTAGGCCAGAGGATTAGGGTAAATCTGAATTATATGGTGCACTCCCTAATGTGACATAATGACAAAGCAAAAACAAGTTTAAATAAACTAACAAATTTATAGAAAGATAAAATTTACAAAATAAATATCACATTTACAACCCTGTTTCCAAAAATGTTGTTCCAAAGCTATGTTCAATGGAAATAAAAATAAAATGCAAAGATGTTCAAATCATTTTATCCCTATATTCAGTAGGAAATAGTACAAAGACAACATATCAAATGTTGAAACTGAGAAATGTTATTGTTTCTTGAAATATATATGCCCACTTTGAATTTGATGCCAGTAACACATTTCAGTAAAAATGGGACAGAGGCAACAAAAGACTGGAAAAATTGTGCAATGCTAAAAAAACCTGGTGGAACATCTAACAACTAATTAGGTTAATTGGTAACTGGTCAGTAGCATGCTTGGGTATTAAAAGATCATTCCAGAGAGAGTGGGTCTGTCAGAAGTGAGGACGGGGAGGGGTTCACCACTCTGTGAAAGACTACGCGGGCAAATACTGTACTGCTACAATTCAAGAATAATGTATCACAATGTATAATTGCAAAGAGTTTGGAGATCTCATCCTCTGTGATACACAATATCATTAAAAGATTCAGAGAATACTGAGGAATCTTTGTACACAAGGGAGAAGGCCATAAACTAATACTGGATGGATGTGATCTTACGGCCCTCAGGCGGCACTGCATTAAAAACAGACACGATTGTGTAGTGGACATCACTGTATGGGCTCAGGAACACTTCCAAAAATCATTGTCTGTGAACACTGTATGCCGCAGCATCCACAAATGCAAGTGAAAACTCTACCATGCAAAGAAACCATACATAAACAACATCCAGAAATGCTGGTGCCCCCTCTGGGCCCGAGCTCATTTTAGGTGGACTGAGGTGAAGTGGAAAACTGTCCTGTGGTTAGACAAATCAAAATTTGAGATTCTTTTTGGGAATCATAAATGCTGCATCCTCCGGGCTACAAAGGAGAGGAACCTTCCAACTTGTTATCAGCAGACAGTGCAAAAACCAGCATCCGTGATCGTATGGAGGTGCATGAGTGCACGGCATGGGTGATACCATAAATGCAGAACAATATATACAGGTTTTGGAGCAACATATGCTGCCATCCGGACAATGTATTTTCCAGGGAAGGCCTAGCTTATTTCAGCAAGACAATGCCAACCACATTCTGGATGTATTGCAACAGCATGGCTCCATAGTAAAAGAGTCCAGGTGCTAAACTGACCTGTCTGCAGTCCACACCTCTCACCCATTGAAAACATTTGGCGCATTATGAAATGAAACATATGACAAAGGAGACCCTGAACAGTTGAGCACCTGAAATCCTATATCATGCAAGAATGGGAAAACATTTCACTTTCAAAACTTAAAAAAAATAAGTGTTAAAAGAAGAGATGATGCAACACAGTGGCAAACATGCCCCTGTCCCTGACACTATTGATCACTCCCTTCTCTTAGAGAGACTGGAAACCCATATTGGGCTACGTGGACATGTTCTAGCCTGGTTTGAATCTTATTTATCTGAAAGATATCAGTTCGTATGTGTGGATGGCATATCCTCTGACAAATCAAAGGCATGTTTTGGTGTTCCTCAAGGCTTGGTTCTGGGCCCATTATTGTTCTCACTATATATGCTGCCTCTGGGTGATGTAATCCAGAATCACAATGTGAATTTTCACTGTTATGCTGATGACACACAGTTATATATTTAAATGAAGCATGGAGAAGCCCCAAAATTAGCTACTTCGGAAGCATGCGTTTCAGATATTAGGAAGTGGATGACAGAGAACTTCTTGCTTTTAAACTCAAGAAAAACAGAAATGCTCGTTTTAGGACCCAAGAAACAAAGAGTTTTGTTGGCAGATCTCACTGTGAACCTCGACGGCTGCATGGTTGTATCCCAAAAAACTGTAAGAAACCTCAGAGTTACCCTTGACCCTGAACTCTCCTTTGATGAACATATAAAATGTCTCAAGAGTTGCTTATTTTCATCTTCGAAACATTGCAAAAATCAAAAACTTTCTATCAAAAACTGATTCAGAAAAACGAATCCATGCTTTTGTTACTTCTAGATTAGATTACTGCAATGCTCCTCTTTCCGGTTACCCTGATAAATCAATAAATAAAAATCAATTGGTGCTGCACACGGCTGCTAGAATCCTAACTAGAACAAAAAAATGTGAACACAATACTCCAGTACTAGCCTCTCTACACTGGCTGCCTGTTAGGGTTAGGGCTGATTTTAAGGTTTTATTGTTAACCAATAAATCAATACATGGACTTGCTCCTACTTACCTCACTGAAATGATCCAGCCATACATACCTACACGTAACCTTAGATCACAAGATGCAGGCCTTTTAATTGTACCTAGAATTTCTTAACAAACAGCCGGAGGCAGGGCATTCTCTCATAGAGCTCCACTACTGTGGAATGATTTGCCAATTAAGGTTAGAAATGCAAACTCAGTGCAAACTTTCAAGTGTTTACTAAAGACTCATCTCTACAGCATGGTCTATGATTAAGTGTAGTCTGGCCCAGGGGCGTGAAGGTGACCAGAAAGGCTTGATACTGTCCACCCTTGCTGTCTTGCCAGGTGGGCTCTCATTGCCACTGGGATGTCCTCCCTCCAATGCCATTTGGGGGTGGAGTCACTGGCTTGTTGTTGTCTCTCTGTTGCGCACTTGTGCAATTGGGCTGTACTCTGCTGACAATACTCGGCCCTCATTCAGGGTGGTTGCGGTTGGTGGGTGTCCCTTTGGTTGATGCTTGGCAATGTGGGTGGATTGATTTCCTGCCTGTTGGGCCCTGTCAGGGGTCTCCCCCGGATAGGGCCACAGTGTCACTGGACCCCCTGTCTCAGCCCCAAGGTCTTACACTGCTATATTATTGTGCTGGGGGAGTAGGGTCAGTTCTCCTTCTCCACTATAAATCCTTGTAGATCTAAGGAATGCATTTTCTAAATTTTCCCTGTCTTCTGCCGTTTCAAACTTAGGAGGACATGAGGTCTTGGCCCACACCTGAGGAGTACCAGGCTTGAAAGACCCGTTGCTGTCCCTGTCGAAAGTCCTCCTGGTTGTGTTGCAGATCAAGACAATACCTGACGATTTCAGCGGCCACTGTGCGCTTTTTCTACAAAATTCATCAGTGACTGACATATTTCCCATTTAAATGTTCTTGCCGGTCCGTCTATCAGTTTGCATTGACTTGTAATCTCCTTATACTCGGTTTAGACATGCAGTACTAACCTTCCTACCCTAAACCACCCTGGACTAGCTAGTATTATACCAGTCTCGTTTGGTAAGGGAAGACGAGGAGGAAACAAGTTGTGCGGTTGTTTAGAGCAGCATTTATGATGTTAGACTACTTGTGGCAACTTGGGCCTCAGTGTACTCAGTCATGGTACAAGGCCAGGGAATGCGTTTCTTCTGGCATGAAAGTATTCCGATCTAGACTTCCTGGTCGAGCAAGCAGCAGGATAAGAAACAGAATGGTATCAGATATGCTTTTGGAAGACACATATCTTGGCATCGACTGCCCAGAGTCTGCTGGGAGTAGCTAGGCCTCCGTCTTGCCACCCTACCCCATAGCCCATTCATATGAAGAATACGGGAGATTGTTGTCACATGTAGCACACAGCCAGTACTTGCCAGAAATTCCTGCAGTTCCTTTAATGTTGCTGTAGGCCTCTTGGAAGCCTCCCTGACCAGTTTTCTTCTCGTCTTTTCATCTATTTTGGAGGGATGTCCATTTCTTGGTAATGTCTCTGTTGTGCCATATTTTCTCCACTTGATGATGACTGTCTTCGCTGTGTTCCATGATATATCTAATGCTTTGGAAATTCTTTTGTACCCTTCTCCTGACTGATATCTTTCAACAATGAGATCCCTCTGATGCTTTGGAAGCTCTCTCCGGACCATGGCTTTTGCTCTGAGATGCAACTAAGCAAATGTCAGGAAAATCCTACTAGAACAGCTGAACTTTATTTGTGATTAATCAGAGTCACTTTAAATGATGGCAGGTGTGTAATGACTTCTATTTAACATGAGCTTGAATGTGATTGGTTAATTCTGAACACAGCCACATCCCCAGTTATAAGAGGGTGTGCACACTTATGCAACCAGGTTATTGTAAGGTTTTTATTTTTATTTTTTCCCCCTCGAAGATTTCAGTTTGTTTTTCAATTGAATTGTTCACATTATAGGTCACATTAAAAGTGGAAAAAGTTCTGACATGATTTATCTTTGTCTCATTCTTTTACATCACAAAAACCTGGCATTTTAACAGGGGTGTGTAGACTTTTTATATCCACTGTATATTCACATCAGTGCACATGGTTTACAGAAAGCAGTTATCCCATAGAATTAACAGCAGGCCTAAGAAGTCCTATGAATCACATGCCAATAGATGTGGTCATGGTGGACATGACATCACACACAGTAAACAGTTTCTCTTTCAACAACAGTGGCCAACAAAAAGTAATAAACACCTCTCCCTTGACAGAAAGAAAAAAAAGAAAAAGAAATCACTTTATGTCATCTTTATTCAAGGCAGCATGCTGTCAACAGCTTACTATTATTTGGTCTGTTTAAGCGACCTTTTGAACCAGTACGGCCAATTATAAGGAAAACATTTTGATTTATTTTACAGCTGTGGGACAGATAACTGTCGAGTTCACATAGATCATAAATAAAAATTATAGTATTGGTTACATCTCAGAGACCACTTCATAGTGGTCAAATTTCTATGCCAAAATCAAATTCAATGTTGTATCAGCTGAACAGCTATAAATTATTAGGACTGGTTTAAGGTTGTTGGAGGAATCTAAGTTTACAGGATGTTTGGGGTGTAATTGTCTCATTGTGGTATACTATTTGTATGGTTCCTACATAATTTAATTCAATGTACAGCATCAGAACTAATTCCGTTTAATTTAACAATGTATTTGTTTAATTCCTTAAAGTGTTCACTGTGATGTTAAACGATAAGCCACTGTAATAGCCCATTCAAATGCCTAACTATATATATAACCCGATATGGAAATAAAAAAAACAACCACAGACTTCTGCAGGGACAATCCACTGCATTTAATGTAATTTTGGCATCTTACATTTCAAGCAACCCCAATAAAGAAGTGCCTGTATAAAAACTGTAGAACCTCAAAATAACAAAGCACTAGGCTATATTCATACAATATGTGTAAGGGACACGATTATATTGTTGCAGAAAGGCTGCTCGCTTTTTATTTTGATACATTATGTATGATTTCTCCAGCGGATGATGTAATGGTTTGCGTTGTCTATGCTTGAATACCTTTATGCTTTTACTCTAGCGCCATGTGCCTATAAGCCGGTACCCAACTGTGAGTCCAGTGGTTCCCTCGAGTTAACTAGGACGATAGACGGGGTCCTTTGCGCAAAATAGTAAGTAACCAGTTTACATACATTTGTACATTATTACGTGTATCACGGGCCTTCAGAATTAGTGATAATTAAATAAGAACTTTTTGAAAAACGGGCGTTTACGATGAGATGTAGCTAGCTGCACTACTATCATTGTTCTTCCTTTGTTGGGGGTGATATTTTCATCCTTGACAAGTACAGTAATGTTTTAAAAGCGCACCCCCATCTACTTCTGTTCCAAAACTGACGTTAGAACTGTAGCCCACAGGGTGGGCTTGAATGTTGTGATAGCAAAGCCAGAAACCAAATTACGATGGAGAAAGGGTACATGGTTGCTTTCCAGTTACTTTTCCTGTACATTTTATTATGTAATTTTAAGAGAGAATTTCACCAGTGTGACAAGGATGCTTTGATTTGGTTTTCTTGATTACATTTTCTCAAGCACTTTTTACCCGGTTGTTATTGTAGGCTATAGTGTTTATTCAGAAGAACAATAGCTATGAAATTTCCACTGGAAAACCGTAGAAAAAAAGTAAATTGGGACCCTGGACAACAAGGTTAGTAAACATTTGACTTTCAAATTACATTTGTTTAAGGTTTCTCTTGTGATGAACGAATAAATTCATAGTGGTACAGAGATTTAATAGTGTCCAGATCCTTGCTGTGTCTAGGACATGGACAAAATGACTAAAACGTGAATGATGCGTACCGTGCCATATCTTTCAAAAGTATCGTTTGTTTATTTCATTTCAAAGTATAGCTTAATGGAATTAATATTATTGCAATTGTGCTTATTATGAATCCAGGCGGGTAAGTGGATCTCTTTCTTCTCCATCCCTTATGGGCACAGCTGGTCGCACTTCGTCAGGGGTTGTGTGTGTTGTTTGAGGGTGGGGTATTGGGAATTAACGGGCAGATACAGAGCCTTTCTAACGACAATCTCCATCAAATTATCTGATTCAGCAGTTTAAACTGGTCCAATAGCTGACTATGAATCCTATTGAATCCAAACAGATTGCTCTCCTCCATGAGCACCACTCACGGTCCAGTACGTAGGGCGCGGCCAAAGGAGCACGTTGATTGTATTCATGATCGTGATTTCCAATGCTTTCTCTGTGGGAGTCATAGCCTATATTGGAGATCAGTTGAGAAAATGTATCCTTATGCAGAAAAGTAAAACCCGTTTGCAAGGACAAAAAAATCGATTGACTTCGGTTTTGGACATGTTGAGTAGTGGTCCGTGCGTGTGGTTCTCGTTTATAATTGGTTAACGCAAATTCGGCTGGTCAAAAGTCCTCAACTTGGTGTCATTTAAAATAGAACGACATTTTCTGGGGGCAGGTGCACGAAATACAATAAATAAATAAACAAATGTTTTGCATATTCCAATATATTTCCCAAAAAGGCCTTTCTCTGTAGCTTGCATGTCTGACATTATTAGATTAAATGTCTTTCTAAACTAATTCCCAGCCATCCTAAAAAGAAGTTCCTTGATTTTGAATACTCTTTTGGGGTGTTTTCCCAAACAGTAGTTCTGGACTAAAAACAAGATCAATGATGAATCATTATTCAAAATATCTTTAACTCCATGACTTACTTCAATCTGTACCTGTCCAAGAGACCACCTCTTATTATCCCAACAATACCTTGAATATGTAATCTTACTACCTATAGGTGTGCTAACACAAAGTGACTGTTATTGACATGTAACCATTTTGAATTCCTTATATATCACGCATGTTTCCTGAAATATGCTAATCTACAGTTTTACTAAAATAATGTATTAGATTTACAGAACATAGTATGCAAAGTATGATATGCTTTGAGGAAGGTTTTATGTTGCAAAAAAGGGTCTTTTACATCTTTTTCTATTGAGCTAGCACATAATATAGCCTACTGTATAGTACTGTATATAGCGAGTCAATCTTTAAAATTATATTAAAAAACACCTCCCTAGGAACAATGAGCTCTTTTTAAAAATTGTTTTAATTCTTGCATCATAATGAAACCCAGCAAGGTCCCTCCCATTCTCAGAAGACTCAGTCAGGACAATCTCACATAGGAGTGGGTTGGGGAATGCTGGGGCTTTCACCGTTTATACATGAAAGGATCTAAATATGGAGGCCTTCTTTGCACAATGCCCCACTTTGGTTGACCTCCCTCTCCCTCCCCCACCTAGCTCGCTTGCATTTACTACACATCCCATCACCAAAGCAATTACCCTTGGTGCAGTTATCTCCTATCTTACGGGCCACACCTGTCTATTGGGCAGATTGAGATGGAACCTCTCGTCAATGTTCTCAGTGTGTCTGTATGTCAGTCAAATCAAATATGAAATATAAATCATCATCCTGATGACATCATCATCATGACATCATCATCACAGTAAATAAATAAAATAATGAGAGACGAGGCTCAATACCATTACACAGAGGACCAGGTGCCACACGCGCTCGCACGCGCACACGCACGCATACACACACACACGCACGCACGCATACACGTGGACGCACGCACGCACTCTCAGACATGCACGCACACATAACAGTGGTTAAACATGAAGCATGAACATAATCAATCTGCTCGTCAGACAGTTGCTGCTTTCTGATTGGAGGATTTCAACTCAGATCATCTCTGATTGTGATTCTATACATAGACTGTGGGATTGGAGGATCCGAAACAGAGTCAAAGTCATTTGTTGTTCTAAAGAGTGACATCATAGCTCGATAAAACTGAAGGATAAAAATGCTTCTTCAAAACATCTGAAAAAATTCTAAAATACTGGAACCCACGACCACCCCAACATAACCATGGTAACAAACCCAGCAGTTTTACATCAGCAGTTGTCACAAAGTGCTTTTACAGATAACCACCCTAGAAACCCCAAAGGGCAAGCAACAACAAGAAATTGATGCACAGTGGCTAGAAAATACCAATAGAGGAGTCAGACTCTGAGGGGTGGCCATTCCTACTTAAAAGAGTACATTACCTTTTTGGGCCACAATATTTTTCATGTTCAGATGACCAGTAGCTGCACTAAAAAGAAAACATTCTTGGAGTACCACTTTGTGACTCTGGGGAAGCCCAAGTACTTCAAAGGAAACGGTCAAAGGGTATTGTAAAGAACTATTTACACTTGTTACTCAAAGAACCATATGAACAACCTACGCACGCAAAAATCTACCCCAAAAGGTTCTTCAAATTGTTCCTTGTGAAACCATTGAAAAGTGGTTCTCTGAAGTTTCAATGTGAAGAAGCCGTATAGGACCCTCCTAGAACCTTGTCTTTTTAGCGTAGCGTGTAGTGTCCTTCCCCAGGTTTGGGCTGGAAGGCATTCCTCCCAGCACAACACAAGAACTGTTGTCAGGCTGCAGGGGTGGGGAGGGGGTGGGTGTAACACTAATAATATACAGAGGGTGGACAAAGTAACAGAAACGCCTCGTGCGCCCTATGAGAAACCAAACTTCTGTCAATCCCTGACATTTACATTACATGTACAACGCCGTTTCCAAAAAAGTTGGGATACTGCATAACGTCCAAATAAAAACAGAATGCAATGATGTGCAAAATGTCCCATTTTTAATTTGATCCCAGCAACGCATTTCAAAAAAGATAGGTTCATGTTTACCACTGTGTTGCATCACCTCTTCTTTTAACAATACTCTGTAAGCATTTGGGAACTGAGGAGACCAATTGCTGTAGTTTTGAAAGTGAAATGTTTTCCCATTCTTGCTTGATGATATAGGATTGCAGCTGCTCAACAGTTCGGGGTTTCCTTTGACGTATTTTACGTTTCATAATGTGCCAAATGTTTTCAATGGGTGACATGTCTAGACTGCAGGCACGTCAGTTTAGCACCTGGACTCTTTTACTATGGAGCCATGCTGTTGTAATATGTGCAGAATGTGGTTTGGCATTTTCTTGCTGAAATAAGCAAGACCTGTATATATTGTTGCTTCAAAACCTGTATATATTGTTCAGCACTAATGGTGTCTTCACTGATGTGCAAGTCACCAATGCCATGTGCACTAATGCACCCCTATACATCACGGATGCTAGCTTTTGAAGTGTGCGCTGATAACAAGTTGGATGGTCCCTCTCCTCTTTAGCCCAGAGAATGCAGCGTCCATGATTCCCAAAAATAATTTGAAATTTTGATACGCCAGACCAGAGGACAGTTTTCCAGTTCACCTCAGTCCATCCTAAATGAGCTTGGGCCCAGAGAACGCGGCAGTGGTTCTGGATCTTGTTTATATATGGTTTCTTCTTTGCATGCTAGAGTTTTAACTTGCATTTGTGGATGCAGCAACGTACTGTTTTCACATATAATGGTTTTCGGAAGTGTTCCTGAGCCCATGCTGTAATTTCCACTACAGAATCATGTCTTTTTTTAATGTGGTGCCACCTAAGGGCCCAAAGATCACGCCCATCCAATATTGGTTTTTGGCCTTGTCTCATACATACAGAGATTTCTCCGGATTCTCTGAATCTTTTAATGATATTATGTACCATAGATGATGAGATCCCCAAACTCTTTGCAATTTTACGTAGGAGAAACATTATTCTTAAATTGTTCCAACTATTTGCCCGTGCAGTCTTTCACATCTTTACTTCTGACAGACCCATCCTCTTTGGAATGATCTTTTAATATCCAATCATGTTACCAACCTGTTGCCAATTGACCTAATTAGTTGTGTGATATTCCACCAGGTTTAGTTTTTTAACATTACACAACTTTTCCAGTCTTTTGTTGCCTCTCCCAACTTTTTTGAAACATGTTGCTGGAATCAAATTCAAAGTGGGCATATATTTTTAAAGAAACAATAAAATGTCTCAGATTCAACATTTGATATGTTGTCTATTGTCCTATTTTTTATTATATTGAATATAGTGTTTAAATGATTTGCACATCATTGCATTCTGCTTATATTTGCATTTTACGTTTTTGGAAACGGGGTTGTAGATTAAGATTTCAATTTACACTGCAATAGGAATCACACAACAATGTACCATACATGTCATATTTGCGAGCTACATATTTAGAGGTTAAAATTACTATAGTTGGCTGACACTTGAATTCTCTGTCCTGTTTAGTGGCAGTCCAGACCAACTTGGTCCCTCCCAAGAAGGTCCAGTCAGGGACGATCCAGTCCAGCCTAGTCCAGGCCAGTGCGGCAGCCGTGCAGAACCCCAGTGGCAGTGATCCCAAGGGGGCCAATGCCCACTGCCCCTTACCCCGCCTCTCCATCTCCTCTCGGTCTGCCAGTGTGATAGCTAGTATGGACACGACCGGTGACCTCTCGACCCTCCACTCTGTGATGAGGTGGAAGACAGTGGTGGCAGTGTTTGTGGTGGTGGTGGCCTATCTGGTCGGCGGAGGCCTGGCCTTCAATGCCCTTGAGCAACCATTTGAGAGCAACCAGAAGGACAGCATCATTCTTGAGAAGGCTCTTTTCCTTTATAGGCACCCATGTGTGACGCCGACAGAACTAGAGGCACTTATCAAGGTGGGTAATGGTGCATGCTTGCCTTAGTATTGGGTTAGTATGCACTCCTGGACAGACTACGTCCACAGAAATGCTTAGGGATGCACCTATGTAGCCACTAGCAATTGGGTATCTGACTATTATATGCAAAACGGTTATCATCGTTGTTTGGCAGATTGCTTTAAATTTGGCAGATTTAGATTTTGTCTGAATTTGTGTCCAATATGCTCCAGTGATCTTTTTAATAATATTTTTTTTGGTGAAGTCATGAGTCCAATTTTTTTTATTGTTATCATTTTATCTCTTTTGCAGTTTTGTTGATGAAGTTTAATACTTACTTCCTACATTTATATCAAGACATTGTATAATTTACAATTAAAGAAAGAGAATATGAATTTACTGTCACATAATGTACATTTTCCATTCATTGACACAGTTATTTTTGCAGGTTTTTGGTCATTTTAATGTATAGAAAGTATAGAAACTTTTTTATTACAGAACCTGCATTTATTGACATTTTCATTTGATTCAATTTTTTATTAAATTCATGCTAGAGTTAACAGGTACAGAAATGAGAGAATGTAGGTATTGACCGATTGTGTTATATGAATATCAGCAATCGGCATCGGGCAGGAATTTTCTTATCGGTGCATCCCTATAATTGATATCGTAGATGTCTTGATACGCATGTCTGTTTTTGAAAAATCCAAAGAAATCGTCAAAGATTGGGTGCATTTCACGCTAAAAGCATGAGCTTCTTTGTCCACCTCCACTACAAAACCGAATGTGCATTTCACAAAACTGAGCATGCATTTCAGATGAAATGTTTTGAACTTGCTCAAAGTAACATGTAGTGTCAAGCAGAGCTTTCCAGCTTACTTGAAAGCAGTTGTAGCTTGCATTTAAAGTGCAGATCATATCAATTGCATTTCTGTCTTTTCCTTGCAGATCTAAATTCAGTTCATTCAACCTCTCTGTTGGTCTTTAACAATAGCTAAATCCAGGAGCCACGTTTGGTCCTCTAGCTGTGAATATTCTCCATATTTAGAGAGCTTGAGAAACCCTTTTGATTTCAGGCAACAGTTTACTGAATCTCTCCAAAAATGTACTCTGCTCAGCCATCACACGTGTATGTGCTCCGTTTCAGTTTCCTGAGCACAGAAAACCTCTGCTGAAGGCTCCTTGCACAAAATTTCATTGGAATCACACAGTCTTCATTGCATCACTTCTTTCGCGCACAAAATGTGTTGGTGAATTATGCTATGGTGATTAAGTCTGGAAAAGACACATTCTGAAATAGCTAATCCGTTTTCTTAAAATGCACAGCTGGTGATATATACAGAAAAAGAATTGAAACATTTTTGTCGTTATAATTTATGTGGAGACGGTTAAGAACATGTTTTGGAGTGAGTTTGATCACTGCAGTATATGACCAGTGCCTGAAATTAATCTCAGAAATTGAACTATGACCAAAAACGTATGGATGACGGTTCAACACTAAAACTGGAAAATGAAATCCAACATGCTATAAACCGAAATGTCCCTCTAAAGCTCCCAAAACCCCCTTTACTGCCAATATGTAAGTACTATAGGAGTCCTAAATTTGTGAACATACAAGTCCTGATCAAATAATTATAAGCATGTAGTCTCTCATCCTCTCCCTCAATAGAAAACAGCAACCTACAATATGCTAGTGCATTAACCAGCCAGAGCGATTAGCAGACATTTATTAGGGAAAAGTAAATAAACCTTTTTCACCTGGCCAATAAATGTCAGTAGCTAGGAACCAAATCGGGATGTACATACAACAATAACAACTTGCCTATCTGACCGTTGCACCCATTTGATTGCTGCCATTTAATTTGATTTGCTCGAGAGATATGCTAACTGTGGATGACATTAAATACATTCAGTATAACGGAGCAATAGTAAAGTGATTCAACTTTCTAGTTAGCTAGTTACGCAAATTAAAACAGAAAATCCAAAGAAGTTCAATAAGTTCCAGATCTGGTAATTGGGGTGGCAAAGTAAGGTATTTTATGTTATCCTTGTGTTAAAAAAAACCCTCTTTAATTAGTTTAGCAGTGTGTGTTAAGATATAATCATCCTGGAATATTAGAACATAATAAGGGAAAAGAGTTTGCACCACCTGGTCCTGTAAAATGGCCTCATATTCCTTGGCCGTTATACGACCATCCAGAGCAATCATCAGACCCAATGACTCCCACTAGATGGTTGCCCATACCATTACAGATCCCCCACCATGGTTAACAGTTGGCCACAGACATTGTGGGCTGTTGACATCCTTTGGCTTTCTCTAAATGTAAACCCATACGGATGTAGGAAATAGGTTGAAAGATGACTCAGTTGAAAAAGAGGAAAAATGTTGACACCTTGTACATTTGTCAATATTTCTGCTAATAAAATCAGTGAAAGACATCCAAAGACTTTATCAAACAATGACAACTGCGACTACACACTAAACAATGTGTACCACCATTGGTGTAACTAAATAATAAACCAAAAAATGGATCGTTTCAAAATAAAAAAACGTTCAGTAGTTTGCGCAACCATACCTGCTCGAGCTAGTGGAATGTACTGGCATATTCCAATGCAAAAAAAATCACAAAGGAACAGACTAAAAAATGACGTTGTATTAAAGAATACTGAGAACATTTGTCATGCTGTTAATTGTTTGAAATCAACATAATTTTGTGTTTGCAAAGCACTAGAAGCCAAGTATATTTAACTTAAAAATACCTGTACTGTCCTCCGTATGCATTCCTAGGCATATTTTGACAGCAAGTTAAACGCATAAACACAATGTCCATGTCCACAGGGTTTATTAATCTGAAACAGCGTGAAATGACAAAGCATCCAAAGGCATTCAAACGTAGAAGATGGATAGGGATAATGAATATCACTAACAAATGAGCACACTTAGCCATACATGACGCAACAACTTACTTCCTGAATAAAAGTCACATGACAGGTCAATCCCACTATAGCTAAGGAACTATACCCTAGATCACCACCGGAGAGACCCAAAATCAAGGAAAGCAACTGCGGGTAAGTAGTATTACAACTGTAACAGACCAATACCTCTTCTTGGGAATACTCAAAAAGCTAAATGGAAATGTTTGCCTGCATTTTTTTTATGTATAATGGGCCCATTATTTTTAGTGTATTAACACTCAATACATATTAGCTTTATTTTGAGCAAATGTTTAAACCCATGTTTAAAACAGTTAAGGCAGTAACTGTGCCCACTCTTGTGGGGTGTGTACTCTTTTAAACAAGCACTCAATCAACATGTCTGCAATTTATATGTTCCCCTAAAAGGTTCTATAGCCCTTCCATTAGTGCTGTGTCAAATCTGTCATTTAGCCATCTATCATGAAGATGGCTATGGCCAGAGACCTTAGCTTTGAGTGACTCACTTTTACGGTTTGATGGGGCATTGGCCCAGTGATGTCACTTCTGAGAAGAGTGTGTGAGTGTTTGTGTGCGTTTGTCTCTTAAGTGTAGCTCCTGGCCGCCTACTGTTTTCCCACCAGGACGTCAGGCCTAATTTGCAGTGCTTGTTAGTATGGCTCAGTGTGCATGTGTGCACAATGTGACTTCATGGTGTCATCAACTCCAGTTAAGCCTGTTGTTTTTATATAGAGAAATAGAGATTCTGCGTGTTACTTACTGTTCACTGGAATTATTGTTATTGTACTGTCTTTCCTAGGGGTAAAAGCTGTAATTTACTTCAGAGCTAATGGAATGTTGTATAAAATAACACACTGTTTTCTGATGCAGCCATATACTTGAGGAAGTTGCGTTCATCACCTCTTTGCGTCAATACTTACTGGTTAACCTCATCTCCAAACTAAGAACAACACATATAAGCCTGACACAGCAACCATTCAGCAAGTTGGTCTGTTGTGACTGAGCTTACTGAGTAAAAGATTAGTTATCTTTGAATTTTAGCAATACTGTGGTGTGGCTCCAAATGGAGCTGCATTGCTGACGTTTGATCATGTTCAGTGCTCTAAATAAGCATTGTGACAGTAAAGTCAAAATTGCTATTTTTGCTGTACGTATGAAAATACGATTGAAAGATAAATGTGACGCAAAAGTACAGAATGTCACCTTCATAAAGGCCATAGCATAAAGGTGCTGAATGTGCTGAAATAGAAAGAAACCAAACCTCAGATCCATATCAAAAACCGAAATGCCAGATTAGAATTAGATAAAAAGCTTGTCCAATCAAGCCTGAGACAGTCAAGTCAGAATTCAAAGGAGAAGCTAACCAGCTAATAAACTAAATGCAATGTTCTTTCAGCTAGCTTATTATTTATATATCTAGCTACTGTAGTAACATAATTATATCACAATGAACAAATTTTAATGAAGCAAGAACTTCTTTGTGCTTCACCGAGTAGGTGCTGTATTTGTTGAGAAAGCAGCTGGTCTAGGCTCCCACAACTTTACAACATAGCAAAGGTGCTTGGGTGCACACGTGAGGATAGGGGTTGTGGGAATTTTTTTAGTCTGTGCTCATCAAGTCAGTGTCCATCGCACAAGAAATTTCTCACAATTTCGTTATTGGCCAATGAAGGCAAAATGTGATGTAACATTTCACACAAACTTCTTCGAATTTGTGCAGAAGTTTGTGTTTGGGAATGATGTTAATGAACAAAATTTGCATTTGATTAACCCATGTTCAAGGTTGAATTCAGGTGGAATGAGTGGTTATCACTTTAAAATAATGTTTAACGCTTATCGATGTAGTGATCTTGGACAAATAATAGAACAGCCGCTCAGGCAGTTTTGTGCCAGATTCCAGTTAAGCATGGCCTTCATTCTTTTGGAAATGTTAGAATAAAAAATGTATCACCATTTTTTTTCTTAAAATACAAATTCATCTCTATAATTTGTCATGATATCTACTACTTTAACACATAACATTTTTTGTAGATAGTTATAACATGATCATTATGAGCATGTAAGCACACCCAATACAGTTTTTTATCTTGGGATCCTGGGAATGAAGGGCTGTGTATACGTCTCCAATGTCAAACTGCCTGCCTTGCAGTCCAATATAAACGCCCCCGTAGATTAACTTAACTTGTCTTTCGGTTGTTAAGACACAGTAGGCTATATAATAGTCCTGACAATTGGTTGTGGGAGGAGTAAAGCAGGGGAGTAAAGCAGGGTTTTCACGCAAACTTGTCTGCAGAAGGAGAGGCAACTCAAGGACTGCGTGGCCAAAACAGCTATAATTGGATCAGTTTGAATATATTATGGTGTGAACGTGCCCCGAACTACTGCATCAGCGCTGCACCAACACCCCCAATCAAAGCTGTCAGCATCCGGAACCTTCCGGGGGCAGCCAGCAGGGCAAGCCCTGCCTCACCTCATGGGAGGGATAAAGAGGTTCAGCCAGCAGGAGGAGGAAGCCAGCTTGGAGAAGGGGGATGCAGCTTCCTCCTACTCTTCATATTTTAATAAAACGCCCTGCATGGCGCTAAATACTTGCTCAGTGTCCCTTCCCGTTGCCCGTTACGGTATTCACTAATGAATTCTCTTTCTTGGATTAAATCGACTGGGGCATTAAATTGACTCGGGCAGTGTAGCCTTGCTTCTTCTTCTTTAGCCCTGACAGCACTTGTGTCATTAGTCGCAATGTAAGTGAGGTAGAGGGGAGCCAAGTAGATGCGTCATAGTCACCCACTGGGACACAGCACATGGTACAGGCACACGCTGAGCCTGTGGCCTTATCCTTTAACCCTAATACATTACAGAAATGTGACCATGACACGTTCAGAGCTACTGGGAGAAAATGTTGCTGTTGCTGTTAAGATATCTGAATTGGAGAAATATGAGATTCAGAGAAGAGGGTGAAACTTATAGTATAGGTGAGTGACATGCAGGTGACTGACATGCAGGTGACTGACATGCAGGTGACATGCAGACTGATGTTACATAATGTTAATGATAAACAGGAAATAAACAATACAAGTCTTCTGGTACAGCGGGTGACCGTCTCCGCTGATAATTGCTACCTGTCTTAGGGAATACCTAAAGAAGAAAATTATAGTAATGAATTAACCATGACACACACACACACACACACGCACACAAACCAGCAGGGGAGGACGATGCTGTGAGGAGTTGGTAATTAAGTGCAGCCAGACACGTGTTAGGCTTAGGGTTTTCTCCTTCCATCACCTTGGGCCTTGGCATTGTACAATACTCTTCATAGTCTGTAGCTGGTGTTGAAAGCGCAAGATCACATAGGCTATTCCACTGGTGCCAATTTAGCAAAGTGCTTTACTGTGGCATTTGCTGGGTTCATTTTTTCTTTTTCGTTTGTATGTTTAACTAGCACATTGACCTGAATGGAATTTATATATTCACCAGAATTGCTATGTAAAGATATTTCTGTGTCATTGTCATGTTATAAATAAGCCAATGTTCTTTCTTTCTTAGCATGCGATAGACGCTGTAAGTGCAGGAGTCAGTCCGATTGGAGAAACGTCTTACAATTCCAGTCACTGGGACCTGGGCAGTGCCTTCTTCTTTGCTGGGACTGTGATTACAACAATAGGTAATCTCCACCACCGACCCATGAACTACTGAACTCATTACTGTTAAAGATTACTGTTTAATTCATTCTTCATCCTTTCATTGACTGAGTAAAATACTGCAATATCACGTGTCTACTTGGTTATTTTCAGGTAAATTATAGGGGCTGTGACATACCGGGGTTTTTGAGTCACACAACTCTAACGTAATGTGTGCTATTCACCGTATTTTGAGCTTGCTGGGAATGGAGAAGAAAATAAAGAGCGGAAAAACAATGCATCATTCACAGGAGTACATTGTGTTCAGTGTTCATATTCAAGCCTCCAAATGTGTTCACACCTTCCTGTTGGGAGGCCGGAAGGAACAGTGGCACTGGGGTGTCTCTATACTAGAACATATCAATAATGTTTCATCTGTTTACTGAATAACACTGCTTATCTGTGGAGACTGACACTTCCTACCATGCTGGTTCAGATTGAACAGCTTCATCACTCCCTGATCTAACTCCATTCACTGCAGGTTGTAATCAGTGTTGTTCTCTGAGCGTGACCTCATTATTTCCTCTCAAATATTTTAGTCATTTAACATTTATTCTCATCCTGCATACATATTCCTACTTTTTGTACTGGCCCCCCTAAGGGAATTGAAGTCAAAACCCTGGCAATGGAAGTGTAATGCTCTAGCAACTGAGTTACACAACATTTAGTGTTATATTTTTACTCCAGGAAAATAACTCAAACATTACATAACATAACACCTCTGTGACAGGTTACGGGAACATAGCGCCCAGCACTGAAGGAGGGAAGATCTTCTGCATCTTCTATGCCATATTTGGCATCCCGTTATTTGGGTTCCTCCTGGCCGGCATTGGAGACCAGCTGGGGACCATTTTTGTGAAGAATGTCTTGAGGGTGGAGAAGATTTACAGGGTAAGTTGGATATACATGAGGATTGGATGTACTGGAAATGCATATGAACCCATTATGCTTTCAGAGGTTTCAGGTTAATAAAAAGCATGTTAGACAGTGATCAATTAATTTACACATACCATGTTTGATAACCTATTTTCTGAAGAAAGGGCTCTTTGGAAATGTGTTTTTGGAAAGAACATTACCTTTATAACAATGCTTCAGTGTTGACATTGGCCCAAATATTGGCTTTTAAGAATTAGATGATATATTTGAAACCTCAACTATTTTACCACCTATGATGACAAACATTTTCCAATGACTCTCAAAAGACATATGCTTTCCAGTAGGGCCTTTCTACACTACAGTTTTACAAGATAGTTAACTAGAGAGTAGATGCCTTATTTTACGTGATTGTTTAAATTACATTTGAGCTAACATTGGGATGTACTGCACATTTAGCCGAGAGATGGTTGTGGGATGGAACTGAGGGATGTGTGTGTGCAGCAACTTGACCAGCCCCTACAATTAATAGCCTATATTCAATATATTTGGCTACACAACGCAGAATAATTATAGCCAGCTATTTGATATTTTCTTCCTTGATTGTTAGGCAATATGTATTTTACAATCTGACAATGGTATGTATTGGGGCTTTACATTTAAGATTTTACATTTATTCACATTTTTAAGCAAGTCAAACCAAGAGCCCTTTGAAAGCCAAATGAGTTATCTATTTTAGGTGAGCAGAGCCACGAAAGATGGCTCACCAACTTCACACTGTTAGCGTTAGTTTGTGATGCTACTGCAGATCATTTTGCAAATCATTTTTTGGTAAGGGATTGATTTTCTTGTTTCCATATTCAACCCCCCCGCATTGACACAAGGTCATTGATGAAACTGCATCTCTTCAGGCTTACTGTGCCTTTGAGCTGGACATTTTTTGTGTATTGGTCACTGTTTTCATAATACATGAATAAAACTTTTGTGATCGTCGATTCACCATTCTCCTCTGACCATGTCATGTTTGTCTTGCAGCAAAAGCACAAACAGATCAGCCAAACCAAAATTAGGGTGACGTCCACCATACTCTTCATTATAGCTGGGTGTGTAGTCTTTGTTGGCATCCCAGCCATCATTTTCAAACACATCGAGGGGTGGACAGCTCTGGACGCTATCTATTTTGTTGTCATCACGCTAACAACTATTGGCATAGGGGACTATGTGGCAGGTATGATAATATTACAGTAAACCCGTTTTGTGTCTTAGTTACAGTATGTATATTTGTTTAGTATTCCGTTACCACTTATCCATTTTCAGTTCCTCACTTTACTCTTACATTTACGTGAAATCCTTGTACTGTGAAATGATATTATGACATAAAATTAGCCAATGGAATCTCCTTCAATTTTAAAATTATGTGTGCTTATGTTTTGTTTTGTCTGCACTGTATCAGAAATCCCTGGAAAAGCTAATGATGCTTTTTCAGACAAATGTATACAGCTGCAAATTATAGACCACTGCAAATTGAACGCTTCTGTTCCTCACTCAAAACTTTCCTTTTCAACTTTTTTGGAAAGGAAAGAAAAAGGTGCAGTGGTCTCTTCATTTTTTCCAGAGCTGTATGTGTTATATGTTAAGTGGAATGTGTTATGTGTTATATGTCACGTGTTATGTGTTAAGTGGAATGTTGATGCAAAAATATTTCAAATGAATGCTGATCTTTTTCGCTAAGTTATTACAAACACGTTGTTTGTCTACTGAAAACAAAGTTGACAATAATTCTGCGTTAACATGTATATAGTGTGTACATACAATACATAATCCAATAGTTTGCATCTAATATAACAACTCTCCTCTATTGTTCCAGGTGGGGACCGAAAGATTGAATACAAGAAGTGGTACAAGCCCCTGGTCTGGTTCTGGATCCTTGTGGGCCTGGCCTACTTTGCTGCGGTCCTTAGCATGATTGGAGACTGGCTCAGAGTGCTGTCCAAAAAAACAAAAGAGGAAGTGAGTGCAGATCATTGTCTTAAGCATTATCTTTACTGAACTTTCCCTCTATAATAAGCTCAGCTGTTTATCTCCTCCACCTCGGAGACCATAGAACCATGAAAAACACAGTCGTGTGAGAGAAGTGGGTTGAGATGCAGTGAGTTGACCTGTACGCATTGTATGGAGTATATTGTGGCATTGGCATTTAAGGGAAGCAGATAGGCTTTTATCTGAAGGTCCAACAACTTGGATGCCTCCCTACTCTAATGATGACCTCCATCTTTGCGTTATTGCAGGTGGGGGAGTTCAAGGTCCACGCGGCTGAGTGGAAGGCCAACGTGCGGGCGGAGTTCCGGGAGACACGACGGCGGTTAAGCGTGGAGATCCACGACAAGCTGCAGCGGGCCGCCACCATCCGTAACATGGAGCGTAGGCAGCTGGGCCTGGAGCAGAGAGCCCAGTCCCTGGACATGCTCTCTTTGGAGAAGAGCCACTTCAAAACCTCCTCCCAGGAGAGCATCGACACCAAGCTGAATAACTTAAGGTTGAGAGGGGCAGGGGAGCTCTGCTATGACCAGAGGCGAGGCAGCGAGCAGACCCAGCCTGCCTCGTCGTCTGAGGACAACCTGTTTAATCTCCGCTTCCGTTCCCTCAACAAGCTGGCCAAGAGACAAAAGAACCGCGACCTGAACCGCGCCAGCGAGCCAATGGAGCATAGGGAGGATGCGGGACAGAAGGACACGGAGGAGGAAGAACAGGAAACGGGTGATAATAAGGAGGGCAACACAGTCTTGACGAGTATTGAATATGCAGACGAGCGCAAAAAACTGAACCATTGTGTCCCGGCTCCGGCCAAAGGAGAGAACAGTACGTTGGAAGGAAGAGCGACTGAGTCCCAGGAAAAACCCTAGTGTGTCCAGAGAAAGAATGAGAGACAGAATGAAGGAGAAGGGGGCCTTTTTTGATGTCTCAAAATGTGCCTTGCTGTTTTTTCTATGCTTCGACTTCAGACTGTTCTCAGTAAATGTTCTGTTTAAAGTCAGCAGTCACTGTGCCATAGCAATCTAAATAAAAATAAAGTTGCCAAAATGCAGAAAGAAAAGAGATCGAGGGTATTTGGGTGAAGAACTCTTATCTCCTGTATAGTATCTATCTTACAGAATCTCCTTTGCTTTTTGAAGAACGCAGTCATTTTTTAACTTACAGCCGCCTGATCCCGCAAGCTTACATTTAAAAGCTGCATGGCTATCAGTCTAGTCAGGCTGTATAGGCTTAAGTTTGGAGCCGGCTACCGTTTAACCGGGCCAATCAGCGCACTTTTATGAATTATGGGTGTGGTCTAATTATGGGTGTGGTCTAGGTGATGACGAGTACTTATCGAATAGATTTTTCTGGAACATTCAGCAATGCTAAACCCAATGCTATTAGTCTTTCGTTAACATTGTTTTCATTAGCTGTTTAAAAAAAAAAAAATTCTTGGAAAGGTGCCTTTTATACACAAAGGTTTGTGTCATAAATGGCAATAATCGTTTTCAGACAGCTACACTTACCAATTTGCTTGTTTGCTTGCTGTCGCTTGATGTACGGTACGGTTTGGTTTTGTGAATTACGCCTCATGCCCAAATGGTTCGAATCTCAGCCCGACCAAATTGATGTCTGTATAGCGTTTAAATGTAAGCTTGCGAGATCAGGTGGCTGTTCGAGGCTACTAATTGTTACACAACCCCACCAAAACATATCTGACAAATATAGCTTACTTTACATGGGATAACTATTTTCTTCATTGCCCTAGGCTTGGTAATGCAATGAACCATCCTGGTGAAATGTCCAATAATGATATTGATACTTGTTTATTTTCTGCATGCTACTTTTATCTCAGACTGCAGAGAGGGCTGCAACTGTGTTTATTTATGAAATAGTTTGTGCACTAATTCCTAACAATGGATATGTCCTAGGATAATCAACTAATATTTCTTAACTTACTTCCCGTACTCAACACTCTGATTGTACATGGTTTCGACCAACAACTTGGTGTTCCACAGTTATAAAGATAAAGTGCAAAAACTTCAAAGCTGAGGGTGAATTGTGCTTGTTAACTCCCTGAATGTATGTACCCCATATTTGGGGTACCTCTGTTACTTAATTAAATTCAGTCTTATACGAGAACGGTAGGCCCTATCTGGGTATCCAGGGTGTCTGATGAAAGCTGAGAGTCTTGTCTTTCCAGCGGTGCCTTCCAATCTTTGGTGTGACTCACTAGCATAGAAATCTACCATGTTGTTATTACACATAACCTATTACAGGATTAATTGGGATCATTGTGTGTACAGTATACCTCTGAATCATTAAAACAGTAGATCAGGGTTTTGTTTCACCAGGGCCCTGTATTTTACAATAGATACTCCCCCTCCCTGAAAAACAGAAACAACTCCTAAACCACAGTTATTACCACACTCTTTCAATGTGCTGTGGTTTCTGTATATTTTTTTTTTTTTTTTTGGTGAGATAAGCGGAGCTTGACTGGCTTTTGCATGCAACAGTTTAACTGATAGTCAGTACAGTTCAGTTTTGTTGGGAGGACAGTTATGAAATCATATTAGTCCATTTACATCGAAGGGGTTTTAAAGAAGAAAAAAAAAAAAAAAACAGCTGTGATAGAGTAGGTCCGGACTACGATTGTCAGTCAGTATTCAGTGCTTTCACTTGTTAAAGCCTCCAATGGATATAAAATGTAAAAAGGGAACAAAATGGCTTGAACAGAGGGACGGTGAATGTGGTCAACGAGAGTGATGAGCAGATCCTCTGGAGATAGGCAGGGCAGTGTCACATCAGCTCCTTGCCCTCCCTGCCATCTGACTGCGAGTTCCTCAAAAATATTGATTCGTCACATGATTACATGTACAGTATCTAGTTGTAACCATGGGCTCTGTAGATTGTGTCCCATCTGTGCAGTTGATTTGTCTACCTGTTCAAAGTCCTTGATGCAGCCCCCCCCCCACCCTCCAATGACGTAACGGAAAAGCTTGTTTTGAATGATCGATATTCTAAACAGTAAAAAGTAACCACAGTTAAATTTGTAACCGAATCAGTAATATAATACAAAATATTAAAAAAATAAAATCAAGTGGAACATTGGCCCTAACGCTCTAATGTAGTATAAAAATTTACAACAATAGCCTATACCTGATGTGTATACTTCCTTTTATGGAATTTTCCAAGGATACTCATGATGTTTCAGCAATCACAGCCTTCAGGGTGGGAGAAAGAGAGCAGTTAAAAATAATGCTCTTGTTTGGTTTCTGTGGCAGTGAGGCAGGAAGCAGTTCACCCGTAGTTTTTAGAAAACGGCTGATAATGCCCCAGGATTCTGGTTGTGTTTTCTTTACAGGCTGCAGGGGCCATGTGTAGCCTTGCAGTCGATGCAGAGCTGCTGTCTGCACCGTAAATTCAATTAATCAATTACAAAAAATAGAGAAGGGAGAGAAAGCCATTCATGTAATGTAGTTGGAGCTTTGAGAGAGGTGGCTGTCTGCTTTCAATGTCAAAGCGTCCTCCACCTGCTTTCCCTTGTCTCCCGCTCTTCTCATGGATTGAGATGGATTGGCTTTGGCCCCTACTCCATAAATTCACACTTCAATTACAGGATTGCACTAATGTATTCATCTTGAGATTGGTAATGGAACATTAGTGGTCAGGATCATGCTTAGCCAGGGAAAAGCCAATGTGCTGATCAAGCACTGAAGTGTCCAACCTGGCAGTGATTGGAGATGTTGGCTGATGTTCTGAGCTGTGTACTATCTATTGTAATTGTCTTATCAATGTTATTCATAACTGGCAGCCTAGCAGTTAAAGCATATGACCAATAACCAAAGGTTGCTCAATTGAATCCCAGAAATGGCGGTGAAAAATCCACAAGGCTAGAGAACTCACATTTGGAGTCACAGCTGTACCTCTGAACCCCCCCCCCCCTAACAGGTTTGGATCCAGAACTTAATATAACATCCAACCAAATCCACTTCACTATTGGTAAAAGGTGATTGCTTCATGCGTTCCCTTAAAAAGGTAACTCAATTTGAAAATGGTTATTCTGACATTGTCATGAACGTCAAACAAAAGTGAATCAAAATTGATCATGGTAAGTTTCTCCAGTGGCTCACAGTTAATTACAGAGCTACCGAATCGTAATTCTTGAAATAAAGGGTACTTACAGAGGGATGAAACCCTGCTGTGACTCAAAGACAGCAAAGGGAGATGGAGCAACACACATATATATACACCCATCAGCCATAACACTATGACCACTGACAGGTGAAGGGAATAACACTGATACATCCATCAGCCAAAACATTATGACCACTGACAGGTGAAGGGAATAACACTGATACACCCATCAGCCATAACATCATGACCACTGACAGGTGAAGTGAATAGCACTGATACTTCGATCAGCCAGAACATTATGACCACTAACAGGTGAAGTGAATAACACTGATAATCTCGTTATCATGGCACCTGTCAGTAGGTGGGATATATTAGACAGCAAGTGAACATCCTGTCCTCAAAGCTGATGTGTTAGAAGCAGGAAACATGGGCAAGTGTAAGGATCTGAGCGACTTTGACAAGGGGCATACTGTGATGGCTAGACGACTGGGTCAGAGCATCTCCAAAACTGCAGTCCTTATGGGGTGTTCCCAGTCTGCAGTGGTCAGTACCTATCAAAAGTGGTCCAAGGAAGGAAATGCGGTGTACCGGTGACAGGGTCATGGGCAGCCAAGGCTCACTGATGCACGTGAGGAGGGAAGGCTGGCCCGTGTGGTCCGATCCAACAGACGGGCTACTGTAGCTCAAATTGCTGAAAAAGTTAATGCTGGTACTGATAGAAAGGTGTCAGAACACACAATGCATCACAGTTTGTTGCGTATGGGGCTGCATAGCCGCAGACCAGTCAGGGTGCCCATGCTGACCCCTGTCCACTGCCGAAAGCACCTACAATGGGCACGTAAGCATCAGAACTGGACCACAGAGCAATGGAAGAAGGTGGCCTGATCTGATGAATCACGTTTTCTTTTACATCACTTGGATGGCCGGGTGCGTGCGCGTCGCTTACCTGGAGAACACATGGCACCAGGATGCACTATGGGAAGGAGGCAAACCGGCGGAGGCAGTGTGATGCTTTGGGCAATGTTCTGCTGGGAAACCTTGGGTCCTGGCATTCATGTGGATGTTACTATGACACATACTGCCTATCTGAGCATTGTTGCAGACCATGTGCACCCTTTCATGGCAACGGTATTCCCTGATGGCATTGGCCTCTTTCAGCAGGATAATGTGCCCTGCCACAAAGCAAAAATGGTTCAGGAATGGTTTGAGGAACACAACAACGAGTCCAACGTGTTGACTTGGCCTCCAAATTCCCCAGATCTCAGTCCAATCGAGCATCTGTGGGATGTGCTGGACAAACAAGTCCGATCCATGGAGGCCCCACCTCGCAACTTACAGGACTTAAAGGATCTGCTGCTAATGTCTTGGTGCCAGATACCACAGCACACCTTCAGAGGTCTAGTGGAGTCCATGCCTCGACAGGTCAGGGCTGTTTGGGCGCCAAAAGTGGGACCTACACAATATTAGGCAGGTGGTCATAATGTTATAGCAGATCGGTGTATATAGTGTGTGTGTGTGTTTGTGTTTGTGTGTACTTAGACATCTCTGACACACTTCCAGCAACATGATGGTCTATAGCTCTGTTGAGTGGTCTGTTCACGTGGCATCAGCACTGGTTATGTTGACTGTGGTTTTTAATTTAGAGGATATCTTTGTTTACCCCAAAAAATCTTGATCTAAATTAGACAAAGAAATGGGTTATTGTTAAGCCAACTATACCACCCTCAGTTACAAGATGCTTCAGTTGGTGGTAGAACAGACAACCGGAGGACTAGGTGTTGACAGTCATGACGCCAGATGATGGGTAACTGTCTTTGAGCTGGAAATGACCCCTGAATAGTCAGCACTCTGTGGGTGTCATCCAAACTCGGAGGCTACAGAAGAACAGTTTTCTCCAGGATCAACAGAAAAGACTGGAGAAAAAAGCTGTGGGGTGAGAGACTTTCTCCAGTATATTAGCTTTTCCTGATATTCTTAGTTTATTTCTGCAGGTCTGGATGCCACTACAGGTCCACAGACAAAGCTGTTAGTATGTCTTTTCTCAGTACACTTTTCTCCAGTGTGTCGGTTTGAGTGTAGGTGTATTCAGACATTTTTTGGAGGTCAGTTTTTTCGTGGTTATGCAAGACAGATGAAGTAGTGGAGGCCTTTTATGGTCCATTATGGTGTTTAATCAAGAGAATCTGAAAGCTCTATTGAAATCCCAAAGACAAATTTCACTGTTATAATAATTTCTAATATTTGTAAATATACTGTATATATCATCACAGATCCTAAAACTAAAAATCTAATTGGTAATTGATCCACTCTCTGATTATCTTAAAACAATTCCTTGCTAGCTTAGTAAAAAAACACAATCTAAATAGAGGCTTTAGATTAAACAATATATCATGTATTTTACTCTGAGTTATTTGTATTAGTATTTTGCAATACAATTTCCCAATTTATTTTGCATTGAATTAAGCTCAGTATTATTTACGTTATTGTCTTTTGGCAAGTGTGCTAATTAGTATGTAAAATAACATAATAATTGGTGTGTGCGACCTCATTTCCAATATTTTTGTTATTTATTTCACCTTTATTTAACCAGTTAAGCCGATTGAGAACTAATTCTCATTTGCAATGGCGACCTGGCTAAGAATAGCATGACACTGCAAAATCAGCCACAATGTTACACATACACTACCATTCAAAATTGTAGTTTGGGGTCACTTTGAAATTTCCTTGTTTTTGAAAGACATTTTTTGTCCATTAAAATAACATCAAATTGATCAGAAATACAGTGTAGACATTGTTAATGTTGTACAGTAAATGACTAATGTAACTGGGAACTGCTGATTTTTAATGGGATATCTACAAAGGCGTACAGAGGCCCATAATCAGCAACCATCACTCGTGTTCCATTGGTACGTTGTGTTTGCTAATTCAAGTTTATCATTTTTAGAGGCTAATTGATCATTAAAAAATATTTTACAATTATGTTAGCACAGCTGAAAACTGTTGTGCTGATAAAAGAAGCAATATAACTGGCCTTCTGTAGAGTAGTTGATAATAAAGCATCAGCAATTGTGGGTTCGATTACAGCCTCAAAATGACCAGAAACAAAGAACTTGTCAGGCTATTCTTGTTCTGGGAAATGAAGGCTATTGCATGCAAGAAATTGCCAAGGCACTTAAGATCTCATATAACGTTCTGTGCTACTCCCTTCACAGAACAGCGCAAACCGGCTCTACCCCGGTTAGAAAGAAGAGTGGGAGGCCCCCAATACACAAATGAACAAGAGGACAAATACATTAGTGTGTCTAGTTTGAGAAACAGAAGCCTCACAGGTCTTTTTTGCTATATTTCCTATTTAACCTCATTTCATGTTTTCAAAAACAAGGACATTTCTAACTGACCCCAAACCTTTGAACTGTAGTGTAGAAAAAGCAGAAAGAATCAAAATCAAAATCTATACAAAATGGGTGAAAATAAGGCTGGAAGTATACAGAAGAAAGAGGATGTTGTGAAAAGTTCAGATAATCACTACGTGGGTGAATGTAGATATATGTGCCTGCAGATGAGGTAACGTGCTTAGCAGGTTAAAAACATCAAAGAGCAGTTCAGGAAATTATACATGAAATTGTGTTGGTGTATTTCAATAGGCTATTGAAACCTACCACTGCTACTTTCTTAGAATATTGCTATCATTAGATGACTCAGATGGAAGATACTCTATGTAGGTGCTATGACAAATAATAATAGCTTGAGTCAACCAAGAGCCAAAAGCAAGTCTGGCAGGTGGTGCATTTTAATTTCCTGACCCATTTTGAAAGACAACTTTAAAGGTCACACAAATGGACAAAACACAAATGGATGTTTTATGATGACTGACACTACCCAAGCTAGCTAATGATTGCAGCTAGTGAGGCTGAGGCATGGAAATGTCAAAAATGAGACATTTATCCTTGTGGGCAAAATATCTATGTGACTGCTTGTGACTATTCCAACAAGTAGCCAGGTCTCAGCTGGCAGTCAGGGACTTATGAACACTTAAACAACCCTGTTCAAAATCAAAGTGCTCCAAAAAGGTTGCATGCATAATGTCTGGATCCTAGGTTGTCAAACCACTGTGCTCTGAATGACGGTACATTTCAGTTATTATGTGAATTATAAATTAATGATATATAAAAACATTTGTTGTAATCATAGTCATTCTCCTGTATGAATTTGAGATTATGATATTGTCTTGCTAATGTGGCCAGCAATGGGAAATGAAGTGAATGATGGAATAATTGTGTTTATTATTCCCTTTACAAAATGTCAAGCAGCTCTAAACAATGTGACAAAACATAGATTTATTTTATACCTCTATTTATACAGACTAAGGCCTAGGTCTCTTTTACAGCCATGCCCTGTTTACACAAATTTCTAATAGAATTAAAACAATACATTTACAAATAAATTATATTTCATAACATTGCGTTCATTTAGCATTGCTTTAAATGTCCCTATAGAAACCAAAACATCCAGGTTTCAAGCTTTTCTGTAGCTCATTCCAAGCATGCAGTGCATGTTATCCAAAAGAGGTTTTCTCCAACTCTGTACGAGCCCTAGAGATCTCAAGGACTAACCAGTCTAAAGAGCGCGTTTGATAGCCGTCTATTCTCCAATTTCTTTTGGAGGTGAGATAGCCAGGCAATTTACCTATTAAAGTGGTGATGCATTATTTAAATCCAAATAATTCCAGGTCTTGTTATGGTGAATGAGTAACAACCCTGTTTAAAAAAATATATTTAACAGAGTCAATAACTCTTACCTAGGCTACTGGAACGTGAGATTACTATTAGCTATATACAAGTGCTGGTCATATAATTAGAATATCATCAAAAAGTTGATTTATTTCAGTAATTCCATTCAAAAAGTGAAACTTGTATAATGTATAT
>JACXGI010000348.1:108449-121366 GCA_016801175.1 Esox masquinongy
TCAGTCTAGTTCTGTAGGCTACACAATCATGGGGAAGACTGCTGACTTGACAGCTGTCCAAAAGATGACCATTGACACCTTGCACAAGGAGGGCAAGACACAAAAGGTCATTGCTAAAGAGGCTGGCTGTTCACAGAGCTCTGTGTCCAAGCACATTAATAGAGAGGCGAAGGGAAGGAAAAGATGTGGTAGAAAAAAAAGTGTACAAGCAATAGGGATAACCGCACCCTGGAGAGGATTGTGCAGATATACTGAAAATCAAAAGGGAGAGCCAAATACATTAAAATCGATGACCCAAAGCTTTCTCAATTGTTTTCCTCTTTCGTCTCCTTGAGGAAGTGCACCACTTCACTTTGCACTGGGGAGGGGGGAGCTTGCACAGTTGTCAAAACTGTAAGGGAACGGGTCAACCAGGGTATTAAAGGGCAGACAATGTCATGCTGACATTCTACTTTAGGTGCCAACAGCTCTCACAGCCCGCACAACAACTGTTCAACAGCATGATAATGTGGATGGGTCCAAAGCAAAGCCAGCAGTACCACCCCAAGGAGTCGCCATACCTGTCTCCTCTCCTGCTCCTCGGTGGCTGGGTAGGAGCAGATAGTTTACAGCAGGGCTATTCAAATCCGGTCCTGGAGGGCCGAAACACTTCTGGTTTTTGGTTCTACCTGCTAGTTGATTGCCTTCACCTGGCATCTCAGGTCTGAATCAGTCCCATATTGTTAGTAGAGGATAAAGCCAGAAATGTTTCGGCCCAAGAGAACCGGAATTGAATAGCCCCTGGTTTACAGGCTCTACTGTACCTGTAAGTAGTTGCTGCAGATATACAGTAGAACAAAAGAGGGTGCCAAATACATAAAAATAGACATCCCGATGCCTTCCCAATACTGCCCACTTAAAGTGTTCTACCATATCTCTGTTTACATGCTGCTCTACTGTCTTACATTATATATAACAAAGCAAAACCCCTGGGACAACATGAAGTTAGAGAGTTATAATACAAATGTTAAATGAGTGAAATGGTCAAGGTCAATTATTTGTGTTATTAATAAAGTTGGTCACTTCTGAAACATTAGTCTGTACATGAACGTATGAAGGGCAAGACAAAACAGCAAGACACAAAAAAGGTGTCCCAAGGAGAGATAAAAGCAATCATTTTATTCTGGAACCAGGAAACTGGTTTGAGGTTGAAAAGAATCAAACCTCACCAACTGCTGATTGTTCTCGTCTTTCGTCCGCTTGAGGAAGTGCACCACTTGTGTAACGTGTGCCTTGCCCAGTCTGGTGACGAAACAGTAGAGGAATGGGTCAGCCAGGATGTTGAGAGCTGACATCGTCAAACTGACATTGTACATCAGGTGACAAGAGCTCCTACTGCTCGTACAAAAACTACACAAGAGCATGATAATGTGGATGGGTCCGAAGCAAAGCCCCAGGGTCAGCAGTACCACCCTAAGGAGCCAGGTTACCCGTCTCCTCTCCTGCTCCTCGGTGGCCCGGTTAGAGCGGACCGCTACGCAGATTCCCCGGCAGCAGAACGACACCATCAGAACGGGAAACAGGAAACCCAGGACGAAACGAGTCACATTGACCTGTTTAACCATCTTTGTCTCAAGTAATAACTGAAAACACACCAACTCCCTCTTGCTTTTTTCTGACTTGACCAAGATGACAGTAGCAGTGTTGAGAAAGACCACCAGCACCCAGATAACCATGCTGATCCCCACGGCCGTGTCTACCCTCCTCAGGGTGGTGTACTTTAGCGGATGGACCACAGCTAGGTAACGGTTCATGGCGATACAGCAAAGCAGCCCATCGCTGGTGTAGAAGTTAGTGTAGAGGAGGATGACAGAGAGTAGACATATGGGCTCTCCGTGAAGCCAGATACCTTGAAACATAAAATCCACCAACAAGGCCAGGCCTGCAGTGGATAGAAGGTCGGACAGGGCCAGGTTAAACAGATACACACCCAGGTCATTCCTTTGTCTGATGTGCTTCCAGGACACGTAGAGGGAGAAGAAGTTTAAGGGAATTCCAAAGATTATAATGGTCATGTACAGATAAAGAAACACCGTCCTCTTCTCATTGTTGCCATCTTCATAATATGGTTCACCAGTTGTGGTGGTAAAGTTGCAATTCTGCTTTACGGATGTGGTATTCATAGCCTCTGACCTTTCGAGAAACATGCAATGCAACTCATATTACTCCAGTGTAGTAAATGTTGTGGACTCGGTCGTCGATCAGTTTAAGCTGCGGTCTCTGGCAAACATATAGGCAGAAGTTTGTATTTGGTTTAGGCCCGCTGGTCTTCTATCTTTCACATGTTCCTGTCAAATAAAGCATAAAATGCCTTAAAAATACATTTACAAGTGTAGCAAATAAATGGTGCAGTCCATAAGTGTATACGGTTGCAGCTTTAGCTTTAATTTAAGGGTATTTACTCCACATTGGATTAACCATTTAGAAATAGCAGTGCATTTTGAACATAGTCCCTCCCATTTAAGGGTATCTAAAGTATTTGGACAGTTGGCTTCAAAGCTGTTAAATAAAGTGCTGCTTGAAAGTATGTGTACCCCTTGTGCAATTATAGATTTTTCAGTGTTTACCTTGAAATCTTCATTTATAGAGAACCAGTCTTTTTATCTGACATTATAGGTTGATAGCTACCAATTACATTCGTTGGTTTAGAGGAAATCATGGTTGTGGTAGAAAAACAAAATTAAAAAGGAATTAGTGCAGATGCAAAAAGATAAGCAATTGGGTGGGTAAACAAATAGGTTTCCAAATGAACCAATCAAAGGATGGATCGGTAGAAGAGTTTGGTCAGGACTCTGAGACAAGACGCCTGATCAGTTTGGTGTTACCCATACAGATAAATGCAAAACATACCTTGCCAAGAGCTAAGGAGATCTCAGAAGACATCAGGAAGAGGTTAGTGACAGCACATCAGTCTAGGGAAGCCTATACAACCATCTCAAAAAGATTTCAGCTCCATCATTCCACTGTCAGGCAAATAATTTACAAATAGCGAGCATTTAACATCAGAGCAACTCGGCCTAGAAGTGGACGCCCTTCCAAAATATCCCCAAGAGCCTCAAGAAAAATAATAACATCTGGAGATTCAGACCTCTGTGCTGCATCTCAGGTTACTGCGCTTCATCAACAAGAACACTCAATCAAAATGGCATTCATGGGAGGGCTGCTAGGAAGAAGCCTCTGCTGTCAAAAAGAGCCAAACTGGCTGGCTTAACTCTGCCAGAGACTCTGGACTGCTGACTTCAAAATCACCCCTTTTTGTCACAATCAAAACTGCTGTGTTTGGCGAAACCACTGCCTACCACCGAAAACTATCTCTGTGGGGTTCATATACTACAAGTAAACACTAGTTAACCTCAAAAACAGGATGGCCTAAAAAAATACGAAATACAGAAACTGGATTGCAAAGCGCGAAAACACTAATTATCCTAAAAAACAAGATGACCTGAGCAATTACGAAATACAGAGGCTTGAGTGGAAAGTGGAAAAACACTACTTAGCCTCACAAACAAGAAAACCTAAACAAATACCATAAAAACCTGTAGACTACAGGAAATAGTTATTGTGCGCAGATGAGACAAATATGAACACGATTAATAACAAGAGGAAAGAAAACAGCCTCATCTTTATCATTTCAAATTTTCTGTGGGTACTTATCTGTATATTTTGGGCATGTACCGCTGCCACTGGAAATGGCTCACTTTTTTCAGTGATGAAGTAACTGCTGATGGAAGCAGATGGTTGAATTCTGTATTACAGAAATATCATGTCTGCTCAGATGCAAGTGAATGCATAAAACTGGACGTCACTTCTCCTGCAGCAGGATAATGACCCCAAACATTGCTAAAACAACCAAGTTGTTTCTTGTGTGCTTAAAAGTGTAATTTTCTAGACTGGCCAACTCAAACATCCGGTCTGAATCCAAATGAGCATTAGTTTCACTTGCTAAAGACATGGCTAAAGGCAAAAATGAACTGAAACAAACAGTATCTGAGGATAGCTGCAGTACAGGACTGGCGGAGTATGACCAGGGAATATACCAAACGTCTGGTGATGTCTATGTGTAGCAGACTTCAGGCAGTCATCTAACGCAAAGAATCTGCAACCAAATACTAATGACTTTATTCAAAATTATGTAAATTTGTCCAATTACTTTTCATCCCCTAAAATAGAAGGAACTATAAATGAAAAGGGCTTTAATTCATGCACGGTTCACAATTTATGGACTGGAATACCCTCAAATGAAAGCTCACAGTTCGCACTTTATCCTCTTAGTCATTGTTTCATTTCAATACCAGCGTACTGGAGTACAGAGCCTAAAGAGTAAAACTTTTGTCACAGACGTCTAAATGCTTTTGGATTGCACTTTACTTTTAGGACTGAATTATTGATCTAAGTAAGCAAAGAACATCCTAATGGGTTGCTTGCCTACCAAAACTACAGCAAGGACTATAACTAGAATGTCTCTTAAGCAAACTGGCGCTTGTATGATGAATAGACAAAGCAATACTCACAGTATCTAATAAATAATCCAATGGATACCGTATCATAACATTTAGTAGTCTCCCAACCAATAACCCCCTCTAAATAAATGGTAGACAGATCACTACTTTCAGATACTTGCTCAACCAGTTCAAAAACAGGAAGGAAACCACATCTTTATGAGAACCTTAACACCGCCTATTTATTATACGGGGGGTAATTGCAAATGATGCAAGTCATAACATTCAGTAGTTTCCCAGCCGATAACCGCCCTCAAGAATTTGTAGACAGAACACTTACCATCATTTACAACCCCGTTTCCAAAAACGTTGGGACGATGTGTAAAGGGGAATTAAAACATAATGCAAAGACGTGCTAATCATTTATTGTAAACCCTATATTCAATAGAAAATAGCACAAAGACAATATATCAAATGCTGAAACTGAAAAATGTTATTGTTCATTGAAAAATATATGCCCAGTTTAAATTTGATGTCAGCAACACTTTTCAAAAAAGCTGGGACAGGGAAAAACAAAGGACTGGAAGAGTTGTGTAACACAATAAAAAGAACCTGGTGGAACATCTCACAACTAATTAGGTTAATTGGCAACAGGTCAGTAACATGATTGGGTATAAAAAGAGCATCCCAGAGAGGATGAGTCTTTCATAAGTAAAGATGGGGAGGGGTTTACCACTCTGTGACTGCACAGGCAAATAATTTAACGTCTATCAACATAAAACTGCAAAGAGTTTAGTGATCTCATCATCTATGGTACATAAATCGGAGAAATCTCTGTATGCAAGGGACAAGGCCAAAAACCAATATTGGATCGCCGTGATCTTTTGGCTCTCAGGCGGCACTGAAATATAAACAGACACGATTCTGTAGTGGACATGTGCTCAGGAACACTTCCGAAAATCATTGTCTGTGAACACAGTACGTCGCTGCATCCACAAATGCAAGTTAAAACTCTACCATGCAAAGACGAAACCATATATAAACAAGATCCAGAAACATCACCACCTTCTCTAGGCCCAAGCTCATTTAAAGTGGACTGAGGCGAAGTGGAAAACTGTCTTGTGGTCTGACAAATCAAAATTTTAAATTATTTTTGGGAATAATGGATGCCGCGTCCTATCAGCGCACAGTTCAAAAGCCAGCCTCCATTAGTGCACATGGCATGGGTGACTTGCACATCTATGAAGGCACCATTAATGCTGAACAATATATACAGGTTTTGGAGCAACATATGCTACCATCCATGCGACGCCTTTTCAGGAAAGGCTTTGCTTATTTCAGCAAGACAATGACAAACCACATTCTGCACGTATTAAAACAGCATGGCTCTGTAGTAAAAGATTGGTACCAATCATGTTACTGACCTGTTGCCAATTAACCTAATTAGTTGTGAGATGTTCCACCGGTTCTTTTTTGGTATTACACAACTTTTCCAGTCTTCTGTTGTCCCTGTCACAACTTTTTTGAAACATGTTGCTGGCATCAAATTCAAAATGGGCATGTATTTTTCCAAAAACAATTACATTTCTCAGTTTGAACATTGATATGTTGTCTTTATACTATTTTCATTTAAATATGGGGTTAAATGATTTGCACACCATTGCATTCTGTTCTTATTTGCATTTTACCCAGCATCCCAACTTTTTTGGAAACGGGGTTGTAGATACTTGCTCAACCAGGTCAGAAAAAGGAAGGAAGCCATTGCTTCATGAGACCTTTACCATCATATAGATACTGTAGGTGGTTGGGGGGAATTGAAAATGTATGCAGTAACCAACAAGTTACTGTATGTACTGTTAATCTCTCTGGATAAGATGTTATCAATTAATTACAGATACACTACGAGGGCTCAATGTTAACATGTTTTGCCACTGGCCCAGTGGCAGTGAAATTTACTGGCCCCAAAAATAATTTTACTGTCCCTCCTTCCAAAAGTTGTAATTTATCAGCATTACAACATATAACCAAATACTTTTGTTATTTAACATGTTTAATTCTTCATTAGGTGCATTCTGGATATATAAAAGATCACATTTCTAATTATAGAAATGAATAAAAAGTTAACAGTCAACAAAACATTTCACTTTTAAACAAACCACTAATTCAAGAACAAGGTGAACGGCTGGTCCGTCTTAGTTACTATGTATGCGGTTGTTATAAGTCGTGCAATCACCCAATGGGCATCAGCATTTAAATTCCTGACCAATACGATCAAGGGCCCTGAAGACGGATTGCCAGCCACCCACCCGTTTGCGAAATTCAATAAATTAGTTGAGTTTCTGGAGCATCAGCAATTGTGAGTTCGATTACATTCTCATAATGGCCAGAAACAAAGAACTTTCTACCGAAACCCATCAGGCTACTCTTGTTCTGAGAAATTAAGGCTATTCCATGCGAGAAATTGCAAAAAAACTGAAGACCTCGTACAACGCTATGTACTACCCCATTCACAGAACAGCGCAAACTGGCTCTAACCAGAATAGAAAGAGGAGTGGGAGGCCCCGGTGCACAACTGAGCAAGAAGATAAATACATTAGAGTGTCTAGTTTCTGAAACCGACATCTCACAGTTCCTGAACTGGCAGCTTCATTAAATAGTACCTGCAAAACACCAGTCTCAACATCAACAGTGAAGAGGCCTCTCTGGGACGATGGCCTTCTAGGCAGAGTTGCAAAGAAAAAGCCATATCACAGATTGGCCAATAAAAAGAAAATATTAAGATAAGCAAAAGAACATAGACACTGAACAGGAAGATTGGAAAAAATTGTTATGGACAGAGAAATCTAAGTGAGGTTTTTGGATCACAAAGAAGAATATTTGTGAGATGCAGACCAAATGAAAAGATGCAGGAGTGCTTGACATCATCTGTTAAGAATGGTGGAGGCAATGTGATGGTCTGGGGGTGCTTTGGTGGTGGTAAAGTGTGAAATTTGTACAGGGTAAAAGGGGTCTTAAAGAAGGAAGGCTATCACTCCATTCCGGATCGCAAACCTATTGAGTTGTTGTGGGTGCAGCCTAACAGTATTGTACGTAGGAAGTGCCCAACATGCCAATCTAACTTATGGGAGGTGCTTCAGGAAGCATGGGATGAAATATCTTCAGATTACTTCAAACAACAAATTGACAACTAGAATGCCAAAAGTCGGTAAGGCTGTAATTGCGCAAATGGAGAATTCTTTGACAAAAGCCAAGTTTGCAGGACAGTTATTATTTCAATTAAAAAATCATTAGGCTATTTCTAACCTTGGCAATGACTATATTTCCTATTCATTTTTACTATTTCCTATTAAAACTCATTTCATGTATGCTTTCACGGAAAACAAGGACATTTCTAAGTGACCCCAGACTTTTTAACGGTAGTGTACATGTATTTAATAAGTGAGGTCTAGTAGAGAAAAATGAAGCATTTTTTACAATCTCAATTGAAGCCCTTTTCTGACAAGCGATCATAGATATGAACATTTTGAAAACTGTGCCCAGAGAGCACTGTTTAGTAGCTTAGTGCGTATTTTAGGACAGATGAAGGAAAACTTTTGTTTGACATTTAATTCAGACTAGGTGTCAAATTATTAATAGCAAATAAATGCATTACTCCTATGAGCGATTAAGTTTACAGAATCCCAACTGAATTACCATAGCTAATTCTGTAAACATAGAAGTTAACAGAATTACCATAGCTCTTTTATTGCATCGCGTTAGCGGTTTTGTAGTACACCTTTAATAGTCATCTAAAGTAAGGATCACTTGCTTACCACCGTGAAATGCAAATAGAGGACTCAGAATATTCCATTTTGGTGATATCCTATTTGTCATTAAGGCACAGCATCTCCCAGCAGAGTCGATACCTGTCGACGATGGTAAACAGCTACCGTCGATGGCGACGACATCAAGATGTCAGAAACAATGTTTTACTATACTTCGCTCACAAGTTATGAGTGGTGTTCACTGGCAAATCTATCTAGAGAGGCGACCTACCGTCTACTTGGTCTCATTCATCGTCACGGTGACGTCGCGGTGGGTAATACCTGAACCTGTGACACATTAAACGGCTGACTTCGCGTCGCCGTGAGTAGTTTTGTAATGGTAATATTTTTTCCATGCCAAATGATTTTAAACCAAGCATTCCATAACTATAGAAATAATGGTATTCCGAATAAAGGTAGAATGGACAATTAACTCAATTTTCTTTTTCCAAAGGTTCAAAAGCTCTGACAAATATTCAATTAATAACTTTATATCCCCTATGAAACTGATATTATCTTTATATATTTCATCTTGCTTTATAATTGTTTGCCCTTGCACAATTTAGGCTATAATAGAATTCTTCTACATTGAGTATAATATTAATTAGATGGGCATCTATACTTTTCACACAGCCTATGTGAATTGGAAATCGTTTATACACTGCTCAAAAGAATTAAGGGAATATTTTCACACATCGGGTCTCTATGAAGGAAATATATTAAAGATCAAAATCTTGACTGTACATTGTGTAATTGGTTATAAACAAAATGACGTAACAAAGGTCAATGGAAACCAAAATCACCAACTGATTGAGGGTTGGATTCAAACTCACACCGAAAATCAAAGTAAACAATTGAAATCACAGGCTGTTCCTTACGTGAATTTCATCACAGCAACTCACGTGAATTTCATCACAGCAACTCATAATGTGACGCAGTAGTGTGTATGGCCCCCACGTGCCTGTATGCACTCCCGACGACAACGCCTGGGCATGCTTCAGATGACATGATGTCCTGGGGGATCTCCTCCCAGACCTGGATCAGGGCATCAGGGAGCTCCTGGACAGTCTGTGGCGCTACTTGGCGGCGTCGGATGCACCGATACATAATGTCCCAGAGTTTCTTAATTGGATTCAGGTCTGGGGAGCCAGTGAGGGCCAGTCAATGGCGTCAATGCCTTTGTCATCCAGGAACTGCCTACACACTCTGGCCCCATGAGGCTGGGCATTGTCCTGCACCAGGAGGAACCCAGGGCCCACTGTACCAGCATAAGGTCTGACGATGGGTCTCTGGATTTCATCCCGGTACCTAACAGCAGTCATGGTACCGTTGGCTAGCACGTGGAGGTGTGTGTGACCATCCAAGGATATGCCTCCCCAGACCATCACTGACCCACTGCCAAACCAGTCATCCTGGATGATGTTGCAGGCACCATAACATTCAGCATGGTGTCTCCAGATTCTTTCACATCTGTCACATGCTCAGTGTGAACGTGCTCTCATCAGTGAAGAGAAAGGGGCGCCAATGGCGGACCTGCCAATTCTGGTGTTCTCTGGCAAATGCCACTAGAGGACGCCGGGCCCTCATGCCACCCTCATGGAGTCTGTTTCTCACAGTTTCGTCAGAAACATGCACACCAGTGGCCTGCTGTAGGTCAATTTGTAGGGCTCTGGCAGTGCTCCTCCTGTTCCACCTCGCACAAAGGAGCAGATACTGGTCCTGCTGCTGGGTTGGGTATAAGGTATTGGCAACACATCTTCAGTTGTCCTCGCTTACATTTCCAACTAAATTCCATCCCTTTCCACAAAATCACTGGTGTGAGTGTGGATTTGTATTGACTGCAAATTACATTTTGGAAAATTTGTAATAAATTAAAGACTTGATGATAGAGTAGATTACGTGTTTAATTTAGTTCCAAAGAACATATTAATAAAATAATCAAATTAAGAAAATCATGACCACTTTCACTGCTAATGGGTTAATTGACATAGGCCTAGACTATATAAGCAGTGCATCTAAAGACCAGCCAGTTACAACCAACTATGGCATGTCTGTTCCTCAACAGCCCTGTGGATGAAGGTGCTCAGATTCCACACAGAGCATTTACACCACCAGCCCCAAGGTTCTTCAGAGACAGAAGTTCTCCACTGGGCTTCCCTGATGAGTATCTGTGGGAGAGGTACAGGTTCAGTGGGCCCAGCATAGTTGACCTATGCAGTCTGCCGGAACCGCAGATAAGGAAGCACACTCAAAAATTGTCGAGACTTGACCACTGTTCAGTCTGTGTGCATAGCTCTGCGTTTCTTTGCATGTGGGACATTCTTGTACAATGTCGGTGAGGCAGGTCTTGCGAAGGCAACTGCATGCCTGGAAATAAGGGTATGCCTTGTTCTAAAGCAGTACCTGAATATTTTCATCACTTTCCCTGGTAATCTTGAAACACAGAGAATCAAGGAGGCGTTTTAATTGACTGCAGGTATGTGACAGTTAAATTAAATGTAAAGTAGCCTACAGGTTCACAAGAATCTGTATTAACATAATCCTCTTTTTCAGGCTTCCCCAATGTTGTAGATGCAATAGACTGTACCCATATGCGTATCCAGGCCCTATCTGGACATGTGGATGCAAAATATGTCAGTGGGAAATCTTTCCAAAGCCTAAACATACAGGTATGTGCTGGGGGCATATGTCCATACACTGTCAGGCAGAATAGTAATACAGTAATTGGATTTGGATGAAATGTGCACATCTGTGAAAATAGATCAGACTAGTTTCGATGTTAACACTTTGGATTTAAATCCCGTCACCCTGGCAGCGGTTCACAGAAATGTCCATTTCAATGTCTGCCTCACACAAAGCAGTAACTGTACTGTGCAGAGATAATGTTTCACCTTACCTTATCAGCACAGGCCAATGATAAAAAAATCTGGTATTTCCTTTCCTAACGAAGTATGTCATAGCACTAACATGTAGCTGCAGAAAGCTTATGCAAACCCAGATTTGAAATCTCACGCAATGTCAGACCCAAAGTAAAAAATATTATTCTGGAATGTGAGCAATGTTGAAAATTCACAACTGGAATTTACATTTTGAAAGACACCACTCCATTAACTATTCTTAATCATGCTAAGCAATTTGAAATTAATGCTCTGCCATGCAAAGTGTGCTACATCATTGGTCACCCTCTATGTTGTCAGATGATCTGCGATGGAAATTGCCTGATATCTAATATTGAAGCAGTTGCCACATTCTTTTTTGGCCATTGAGTTGGCCCTTGTTGAGATGTAACCGCCGAAAATGAATATAGGACAAGTGATACTAGGTCAGAAAGGCTTCAAGCCTCACCAAATTAGACTAATTAACAGTAAATGCATTGTAGTTATGTCAGTTATGTAAGTTAGCCTACAACATAATTTTGACTGATCATACATCTGGCTCAATAAGCCTGATGATAATATAGCCAGTGATCCAGTGATCTGAATGCACATTTATTGAAGAATAAAAATGTACGCATTTAAACTGCCAGCAGTTGTTGCCCAGCCATGCCCCTCTCCTTGTTAATAGCAGCAGTATTGCCCTTTTTGGTGATGACATGTTTGAATTCTTCCTACAGTCCCATCAGCAGGGTTTGTTCCGCTGCTGAGAAGAACACGGCTCTGGTTTTGGCTTCTTTTTGCGACATAGTATCTTCTTTTCGACGATTGCTTGTTCCGGGCTGCTTATGTACTTTGTGCACATATACAATGCAAGCTTGTTCAAGTCTGGTCTGAGTTAACATTGACAAGACAAGGCTACATTGTGTTAATGGAATGGCTTGAGCCTTAAGTGAGACTTGGTGTTCATTCAAACTGTGCTTTTTCAAATAAGCGCAGATTTCTTTAGCTTTGTTGATGGAATACCCCCCCAGGACCAGGACAGCTTTAAGATGTCCCTTTTGTTTATGAAACTAACATCAAAATTAGTTGAATTCAGTTGTTATGCATTCCTCATAACATCTGTGTTTTTGGGGACCTTATTTCATATTTGGGTGAAATTTGCTTACCCTGAGTGTTTCCCAGTGCTTGACTTGGGCTGGAATGGTCCTAATTTTAGGCAAACATCATTCCGTTTCCTTTTTTAGGCAAAAGAGCCACCTGGAATGTCTGGGATGGGCTACTTTAATGGAACAAGCCTTATTAACCCATTTTGATGAACATAGTCTAATGTGCGATTTGTCAGTACCTGCACTTATTTTAGCGCTGATTATTTCTGAAGGCACATGGAGTAATTCTTGACAACAAAGCCATTATTCACCTCTGTCTCAGCCTAGTCTATATCCTTAAATGTGAAACACTTAAATAAAGGTATTCATGATTGTCTTACCTTGTCGAAAGTTAAAACGACTTTTTGTCTATGCACACCATTTGCATGTTCGGTGTTAGAAGGGGACTGCATACAAGGAAATGCACCTGATACCCACAGTAAAATAGGGTGGTCAATCATTGATGCTAGGGGATGTTTTGGCACTAGTGATCCTCTGGTTAAGATCAATGGTCAGTAGTGGTTCTAGCTTGCATGGCTTCCTGGGCAAACCCCAGAGAGCCATATTTGCAAAAATAAGTCTCATAAATATCAAAAAGAAGTAACAAAGACAAAT
>JACXGI010000348.1:121466-148037 GCA_016801175.1 Esox masquinongy
ACACTATACCCTGACACCTGACACTATACCCTGATTCCCTAAATACATTGGTTGCACAATTAAATATACATATCGTTATATACAATTTACAAAACTTTCAGAATAAGAACCAAATGAACCATACAACCTCACTGGCAAATTCTAGGCATAAGACACCCCAAAAGAGTATATCACAATAGATACAAAATATCAGCATAACATAGATGTCTTCTAAGTTAGCCTACAGCATTGGAAAATCCCCTTACTGAGCTCAGTATCTAGTAAACACAATCACAGGAAATCTTTGTGATGTGACCTCACATAAAGTTAACCACATCAATAATGTGCTAGTTAGGTTGTAATCTTTTTGCTGCAGGCTGTTTTTTTTCATGATAAAACTGTGTGAAATGATATCCAATGGTATGTAAGCCAGTTGGACAGAAAACTGAATATAGTCGCCCTATGTGTAATAGCGTGGCAAGCAACATAGGCTAACAAACATTAGTGTTATGCTAGCCTATTTCATTACATGCATAATATTATACTCATAAAGAGATGAAATAGCTACATACTGTTATCTTTTGCACGTTTCTCCTCCTTTCCTCTTTTTCCTAAACTGGGCACTTGATGGCTTAAACCTTTTCTTATCCATTTGTGTTAATTTGGCACTCGAGCATCAGTACATTACCCATCCCCCAGCACTGTCAACCAAGAGTCAAGTCTAAACCAATTCACCTTGATGGTGTGCAGACTGGTTTTATATTATTCTTAATGATTTTGCACAAACCAGAATAAAAATGCAACAATGTTTGTGAAACTATATATTCACAGTATTATGAATGAAGTGTGGTTTATTTGGTGTCATTTTGTAGTGTGACTGATTTTACTAATTGCGTTAGTACTGTACAAAGTTAGAGGTGCACTCTTTGATAGATTCCCCAGCTCCCCCACCTCAGACTTCCAGTGTGGAGACCTTCCCATCTCGTACTTCTGAGTGTCAGACCTTCCCAGGCAGTAATCTGCTTAGCTCACAAACAAGAATCATGGCGCTTACTCCGACAAGGTTAATTGATCCACAGTCACACACAGTGACATGATATCATTTACGTGACGTGCAAAAGAGCGATACAAAAACCGATCACGCAAATGTCACCATTATGGCTTTTTTTTGTGCGGGCACCTCGTGCCCCCCTGGCAAGATGCCGCCATGGAGGGCTGCCCATGTCGCCTATAGATAAAACCGCCGCTGTCAATGTCATAATGAATTCCACTAAGTACCAGGATATTTCTGCCCAAAACCTTGTTACCTCTGCCAGGTGTCTGAGACTTGGCTGTAGCTGTACCTTTAAAAAAGACATTGACCCCAAACATACATCAAAGTCAACACAGAAATGATTGCTGGGATTAAAAGATCATTGTTTTACAATGGCCATCTGAGTCTCAAGATTTTAATCCAATAGAAAACCTGTGGTCTGAATTTGAAAGGGCAGTCCACAAGCACAAACCTACTGTAACCCCATCAAGGATCTTGAAATTTGCTTCATAGAGGTGTGGTCCAACATCCCTCCAGAAGTGTGTGACACACTTATCAGACTTTACAGCAAGAGGCTCAGTGCTGTAATCCACTCCAGGGAGGGATTCACAAAATATTGATTGTAGGGGTGCCAAACTTCAGAAAAATATCATACTACTCAGTCAAATGTTTTGAAATGCATTGCCTATGTTTAATACAATACTGTCAAATACAGGACATGATTGCCATCCATAGTAACCACATCTGGTTACCAAATAACCGTATAAACCATGTGAACACTGGCTGTCTTTCAAAATGGAGCAGGATAGTGTGACACCTGCGCCCTCTGCTTCCAGTGCTCCCCCTGCAGGAGGCAGGCTTCAGCGCTCCACGTCGCTGGCCTTCTGACACCACCGCCCATTTCATCAACTCATCACACCTGTTGTCTCGTTTAGCGCTCCTGATCATCATCCAGTCATTCCCCCTAGTATATATGTTCCCTCTGCTCCCTTTGTCTTTGTGTGTTATTGTCTCGCCTGTATGAGCAGAGTTCAGCTCATTAAATGAATACTTCTCACGAAACTACTCCGCAGTCCGCTCCTCCTTCTTCGCAAACCAGAGCTGACAGATAGACAGCAAGGCAGAGGAGTGAATCACACTTCCTATGGACAGAGTCAAAACTACAAACGGAGCTGCTGTGAACCATCACAAGTGCATCTTTGTTGATAAAGCAGGCTTACCTGGCCAGAACTGGACACAGTGTCAATGGCCAGTGAGCAACTGTCCATGTGCCTGGACAATGTGGGGGAAACAACCATGTGTGCAGCCATATCTGAAGATGGGGAGCAAGGACATAAGTCCCTTCTTGGGTTCTTATAATACTTGGGCTGCTCACCTCATTGAGCTCCTTAATGAAATTGTGAGTGATAAGGTTAGGTTTCACCCTTCAGAGGTGATTCAGGAATGGTTTTGGGCCAGTCCGTAATTCCTGACCCATGACTCATAACTGCTGTTGACTCACATGTTGTTTTACTTGTGATTTAATCTTGCAAGGTTATGACTTTATAAATGAGCACCATGACACGTGTTTAGCAACCGATATATAGAAAAGTTACTTTACCTGGCTTTCTGGTATGGAATGTAAGAGCAAAGGAGACAATCCCACTAGGTTCAAGTATATAGATTTAGAGGAAGGGAGGAAGGAAAAAACACATAAGGAGGGAGAGAAGACAGCAAGAGAGAGCGTGGGATTAGCAAATAGAGAGAGATTGATTCGTCTTTCTGAGTCTCACAGTCTCCCTCAGACTAATCTATTGACATTGTGTCAATGTCCTTGATGCAGGTCTATGCATCAATATCCTATTTGTGGAGGTTGGAAAGAGGTGCTGGAAGAGAGGGGGAAGATAGAGATGCGAGGGGGAAGGAGGGAAAGAAGAAGGCTGAGTGAATAGAGAGGTAGGGTAGAAAGAGAAGAGTAGAAAGAGAATAGAGTAGAAAGAGAAGTAAGAGAAAGACAGAAGACAGAGGGAAGGAAGGAGATTCAACCAACAAACTATCTATACATAAATATCCTGTATGTGAATGCAGAAGATAGGAAAGACAATTGATGGTAGTAGAAAGGGAAGAAAGGAAGAGCTAAGAAGAGAGGGACGAGGGAGGGTAAATAGAGATGAGGGGAGAGTTAGAAGACAGGGGTCTGGCTCCCCCTCACCCATATTTAATACTATATGCACTTAAGAATCAATGGTGTGTGCCTTGTCTTTCTCCCATTGAATCTAATGCATTGTGCTTCCCGACGAGTGAGGGTGCATTGGTTATGGAGGTTCAAGACCACAGAGAGCACACCTGTAGCGTGTGCCCTACAGGTCTTCAAATGTACACGACATTTCAAAAGTTTGGGGCCACTTAGGAATATCCTTGTTTTTGAAAGAAAAGCAAATAACTTTCTTTCATACTCAATCCTTATTAATTTTCTAATGTGTAATGTGTACCCAACTACCTCTCTACTCCAAAAACACATTGCCCCACATGGAAAACTCATGCAAAACATATTTCTCAAAATATATTTACATATGTGCCTTGAATATGTTCATGAAATATTTAACTTGTGCTTCTCAAAATATCATAATACAATGCAAGTCATATATTTTAACGTTGAATATTACAGTGGATATAAAAAGTATACACACCCCTGTTAAAATGCCAGGTTTTTGTGATGTAAAAGAATGTGACAAAGATAAATCATGTCAGAACTTTTTCCACTCTTAATGTGACCTATAATGTGAACAATTCAATTGAAAAATAAACTGAAATCTTTGAGGGGTAAAATTGAAAAATGAAAACCTTACAATAACCTGGTTGCATAAGTGTGCACACCCTCTTATAACTGGGGATGTGGCTGTGTTAATTAACCAATCACATTCAAACTCATTACACACCTACCATCATTTAAAGTGACTCTGATTAATCACAAATAAAGTTCAGCTGTTCTAGTAGGATTTTCCTGACATTTTCTTAGTTGCATATCAGAGCAAAGGCCATAGTCCGCAGAGAGCTTCCAAAGCATCAGAGGGATCTCATTGTTGAAAGATATCAGTCAGGAGAAGGGTACAAAAGAATTTCCAAAGCATTAGATATACCATGGAACTCAATGAAGACAGGCATCATCAACTGGAGAAAATATGGCACAACAGAGACATTACCAAGAACTGGACGTCCCTCCAAAATTGATGAAGAGACGATAAGAAAACTGGTCAGGGAGGCTTCCAAGAGGCCTACAGCAACATTAAAGGACATCCAAGCCCGGCTGAAGTTTGCAAAAACAAACATCAAGTACCCCAAAAGCACGTAGGAAAATGTGTTATGGTCTGATGAAACCAAGGTTCAACTTTTTGGCCATAATTCCAAAAGGTATGTTTGGCGCAAAAACAAAACTGCACATCACCCAAAGAACACCATACCCACAGTGAAGCATGGTGGTGGCAGCATCATACTTTGGGGGTGTTTTTCTTCAGCTGGAACCTTCAGCCTTAGTCATGGTGGAGGGAATTATGAACAGTTCCAAATACCAGGCAATTTTGGCACAGAACCTTCAGGCGTCCGCTAGAAAGCTGAAGATGAAGAGAAAGTTCAGCTTTCAGCACGACAACGACCCAAAACACACATCCAAATCCATAAAAGCATGGTTTCACCAGAAGAAGATTAACGTTTTGGAATGGCCCAGCCAGAGCCCAGACCTGAATCCAATTGAACATCTGTGGGGTGATCTGAAGAGGGCTGTGCACAGGAGATGTCCTCGCAATTTGACAGATTTGGAGCGCTTTTGGAAAGAAGAGTGGGCAAATATTGCCATGTCAAGATGTGCCATGCTAATAGACTCCTACCCAAAAAGACTGAGTGCTGTAATAAAATCAAAAGGTGCTTCAACAAAGTATTAGTTTAAGGGTGTGCACACTAATGCAACCAGGTTATTGTGAGTTTTTTATTTTTCCCCCTCAAAGATTTCAGTTTGTTTTTCAATTGAATTGTTCACATTATAGGTCACATTAAAGGTGGAAAAGGTTCTGACATGATATATCTTTGTCTCATTCTTTTACATCACAAGAACCTGGCATTTTAACAGGGGTGTGTAGACTTTTTATATCCACTGTATGTGTTAAAATAATGAAATATATGAATATGCAGTACTTTAAGCATTTCTCATCAATGCATCATGGAATTAACCTTCAAGATATTATTTTCCAGAGAATCTCCTTGTTATAGTGAGTTTAACTAATTATCGTTGGCAAAATGGGGAGCAAACCAATACAACCACCAGTCTAGGCCTAGTGGCATGACGTTAATTACTGTGAAAAGGCAATTATTATCTTTAACAAACAAGTGCGGAATTGTATATTGTACAGTATGCGTTTACCATCATTTCTATTAAATACATTATAAATCCAAGTAAAGAAACAACTGGTTAGAGTCAGTCATCTTAATTTATTAAGGACCTTTATTCACAGTATCATACAACTGCCATTGTGTCACAGGATAATGATAAATGTTTAGTAAATATGCCAAAGTTCTGACTTCAGTCACTGTTAAGCAGCATATAGCACCTTTTTCAGTTTCAATATAATGAACCACTTTGTATTCCAAGTTGATATTTCAAAAAACTCAGTATGAAAATATGCATACATTTTAATACAGTATCATGAATGCCATTCCTCTCTGTAAAAGTACTTCAAAGAAATGACTAGATAACATAATAAACACATGACTGTCACGTTTCTGTTAAGCAGGACATAAGGCAAGGGCTTGAAGAACAAAAAGGGGTTTAATGATGAAACTGAGGCAGGTAAAAAACAAGAAAACGGCAGAAAACAGCAGGCAGGCAAAAACACAGAGTGGTGGCAGGTAAATATACAAAAAGACTCAATGACTCAAAGGGCTAACAGAATAGGGCAAACTAAAGAGGGTGCTAATGAGAACTAAACAACAAACAGCTGAAAACAATCAGAACAAAGACAGAACCTTACAATGACAGGAAACAATACAAATATGGAAATATATCAGTTAGATGTAAACGCTAAATGCATATTACCAACTATAATTTTGTAATTTATGTAAATACATTTATATGTATTTAAGACACATTAAAACAGATTTGGAAACGGACAAAATCGAATATGTAAATAAATGTATAAAATATATGGCCATACATTAGTAATACCACTGTTTCTTAATTAAAGGGTGCACAATATTGTTTTTGCCCTAGCACTCACACAACTGTTTCAAATGTTGCCCTACCACCTATTCACCTGATTGACGTAATCAACCTATCATCAAGCCTTTAGTTTAAATCAGCTGTGTGAGTGCCTGGGCAAAAACAAAAACGTGCACCCCTTTGGGTCTCAAGGACCAGGATTAAGAAACACTGGTAATACATATATTAGTATATGTTAAAAAAAAATACAGACACATACTAAAAATATACAGCTTTGGAAAAAATTAAGAGACCACTGCACCTTTTTCTTTCCTTTCCAAAAAAATTTTAAAGGAAGGTTTTGAGTGATTGAACAGAAGGGTTAAAATTAAGAGACCACGGCAAGTTGAACGCTGTTCTCACTCAAAACTTTCCTTTTCTACTTTTTTGGAAAGGAAAGAAAAAGGTGCAGTGGTCTCTTAATTTGTATGTTTTCAAAATATATGTCAATATATAATACTTCCATGTGGGGTGGTTTAAAAAATGTACTTCAAAACTTCCGGTGGAAAGGATGAGATAGTTATGGGAGCTGTATGCATTATGTGTATCAAAACATTTGCAATGTCTTGCAACTTAAGTAAATCAGGGTCTATATCAATGAATGGGCAAGGTTATTCAACATACAACAGACAATGCTGAACACCCTCGCAATAGCTCTGGGAAATGTCAAGTGAGCCTGCACATGGGAAAGGGGAGGGGGCAGAGACAAAACAATTTCTGTATATGGAAAGCTTGGTAGTCTTGGAAATTCACCAAAATACACATCACATATTCTTCTCTTGTGATGGTTTAGTGGTGCTTTGGTGGTGTAAAGTGTGAGATTTGTACAGGGTAAAAGGGATCTTGAAGAAGGAAGGCTATCACTCCATTTTGCCACACCATACCCTGCACCAACACCATACCAATGCCATACCCTGTGGATGATGGTTGATTGGAGCCAATTTCTTCCTACAACAGGACAATGAAGGGAAGAAGCAGTCAGCTGGTATCATATATATAATGTAGTGGCCAGCACTGTCACCGGATCTCAACCCTATTGAGCTGTTATGGGTGCAACTTGACCGTAAGGTACCTAACAAGTGCCCCTCAAACCAGTCCAACTTGTGGGAGGTGCTTCAGGAAGCATGGGGTAAAATCTCTTCAGATTCCCTCAACAAATTCACAACTAGAATGCCAAAGGTCTACAAGGCTGTAATTGCTGCAAATGGAGGATTCTTTGACGAAAGCAAAGTCTGAAGATAACAATTATTATTTCAGTTAAAAATCCTTATTTCTTATTTCTAACCCTGTCAATGAATATATTACCTATTCAGTTTTGCTATATTTCCTGTTGAACCTCATTTCATGTATGTTTTCAAAAACAAGGACATTTCTAACTGACCCCAAACTTTTGAATGGTAGTGTAGAACAAGCAGAAATAAACAAAATCAAAATGAAAAACTATACACAATGGGTGGAAATAAGGCTTGAAGTATACAGAAGAAACAGATGTTGTGAAAAGTTCAGATAATCACTATGTGGGTGAATGTAAATATACGTGCTTGCAGGTGAGGTAACGGGCTTAGCAGGCATCAAGACATCAAAGAGCAGTTCAGGCATCCGCAATTGTGGGTTTGATTACAGCATCAAAATGTCTAGAAACAAAGAACGTTCTTCTGAAACTCATCAGTCTATTCTTGTTCTGAGAAATGAAGGCTATTCCATGCAAGAAATTACCAACTGAAGATCACATACAATGTTGTGTACTACACCCTTCAGACAACAGTGCAAACTGTCTCTAACCAAAATATAAAGTGGGAAACCCCGGTGCACAACTGAACAAGAGGACAAATACTTTATAGTGTCTAGTTTCATGTACACCGATCAGCCATAACATTACTTAACATAACATAAATTCATAATTTTAAAAGGCTAATTGGTCATTAGAAAAGCCTTTTGCAATTATGTTAGCACAGCTGAAAACACAGCTGAAAACTGAATCAATAAAACTGGCCTTCAATAAATTAGTTGAGTTTCTGGAGCATCAGCAATTGTGAGTTCGATTACATTCTCATAATGGCCAGAAACAAAGAACTTTCTACCGAAACCCATCAGGCTACTCTTGTTCTGAGAAATTAAGGCTATTCCATGCGAGAAATTGCCAAAAAACTGAAGACCTCGTACAACGCTGTGTACTACCCCATTCACACAACAGCACAAACTGGCTCTAACCAGAATAGAAAGAGGAGTGGGAGGCCCTGGTGCACAACTGAGCAAGAGGACAAATACATAAAAGTGTCTTGTTTGAGAAACAGACGCCTCACAGGTCCTCAACTGGCAGCTTCATTAAATAGTACCGGCAAAACACCAGTCTCAATGTCAAAAATGAGGACGAGACTCTGAAGAAAAAGCCATATCTCAGACTGGTCAATAAACAGAAAAGATTAAGATGGACGGAAAAACAAACACAGACAGTGGACAGAGGAAGATTGGAAAAAAAAAAGGCCAGCATTATCAGCAACCGCATCCTTATCTAATACCACTCAATACCATCAAATGTATGTACTTTCTGAAACGTATCGTATTTGGATTATCATATCAAAACAAAACATTCATAATTTTTTGCATTAAGTAATCATTTATTTTTGTTAACATCACTAGCAATGTGTCATGAGTTATAAAATGGGTCTTACTTTATAGTATATATAGTATATACATAGGATGTATGTATGTTTTATGAATGATAAAAGGGTTTGCAGTTTATAGTAATTGCAGTGTCACATGTTATAATGGATTTATGTATGCTTTATAAATGACGAAAGGGGGTCATCATATAAAGTACAGCATCATATGACAACAGGCCCAGGAGACTTTTTTTGTATTTTTTTTAATGGGGGCATATTGAATTCATAAATCATTTGCAGTGTTTAAGGGGAGACAAAACTGAGATAGAAACAGATTGAGCTAGAAACCCAGATAGAAACAGATCCTATCTGGGGAGCCCCCCCCCCAAATGGGGGGCTTGCATTATAAAGGACAATACTGAACACCCTCGCAATAGCTCTGGGAAAGGTCAAGTGAATCAGCACATGGGAAAGAGGAGAGGGCAAAGACCAAACAATTTCTGTGCATATATGGAAAGCATTTTAGTGTTGGAAATTCACCAAAATACACATCACATATTCTTTTCTGGTTTTATTTGAAATACTAATATTCCTTTGGGCCTTTGTAATGCAAATAAAACGACGCCATCGCTCTGACCCTCCACTCTGCACTCTCTCATCTGGACAAAAGGGACACATATGTCAGAATGCTGTTCAATGACTATAGCTCAGCCTTCAACACCATTGTGCCCCACAAGCTGGCGGTTAAGCTCAGGGATCTGGGTCTCGACCCCACTATGTGCAGATGGATCCTGAACTTCCTGACGGGCAGACCCCAGGTGGTGGGGATAGGCAATGCCACCTCCTCCTCACGGACTCTCAGTAGTGGTTCCCCCCAGGGCTGTGTGTTGAGCCTGCTCCTGTACTCTCTCTTCACCCACGACTGCCTGGCAACTCACGTCTCCAACATCATCGTTAAGTTTGCAGACGACACCACCATCATAGGCCTGATCCATGACAATGACGAGTCAGCCTATAGAGACGAAGTCACTGACTTCGTGGTGTCAGGATAACAACCTCCAGCTCAATATCAGCAAAACATCAATGGGTCTGCAGTAAAGAGAGTTCACAACATCAGGTTCCTCGGGGTCAACATCAGCGATGACTTGACCTGGTCTCATCACTCTAACATAGTGGTGAAGGAGGCCAGGAAACGGCTCTTCTTCCTACACCGATTAAGGAGATTTGGCATGGATTCCAGGATACTCACCAACTTCTACAGATGCACTATTGAGAGTATCCTGACTGGCTGTGTCACCGCCTGGTATGGCAGCTGCACCGCCCTCGACCGCAAAGCATTTCAGAGGGTGATTAAAACAGCAGAGAGCATCACAAGGTCTGACCTGCCTCCCCTGCAAGATCTCTACACAGAGAGGTGTAGGAGGAGGAGCAAACGGATCATTACAGATCCCAGCTACCCATGCCACGGACTGTTTACCAAGCTGCCGTCAGGAAGAAGGTACAGGAGTATTCAGTCCAAAACAAACAGGCTACGGGACAGCTTCTTTCCACAGGCTGTAAGGCTGCTCAACTCGGGAACCCCTCTTCCCTTCCATCCATAGTCCCATGCACACCTGTCACTTTATATCACGCACATCTGCCACATATATCATGCACACCTGTCACTTTTACATTGTGCTATGGTTGTATAGTTGTATAGTTATTATTATTGATGTGTGTTTTTGTATAGTGTTATTACTGATTGATTGTGTTATCTTATTTTTTTAAATTATAATTACTGTTACTATTTAACTTTTAACTGCACTGTCGGGAGTAGGAAAACCAAGCATTTCATTGCCGTAACTTGTTATTGCAAATGACAAATAAACCTTTTGAACTTGAACTAAAAGCTGTACACATACCACAGAATTATTCAATTTCAGTAAAGAAAATGTTTCCTGCTGTATAGAAGTCTGAAACCTATTTATTTTATTGGTCAATTGTTAATGGGCAGCATGATGCTCAAGAAGACCTTCTTCCTAGTAAGAACCTGAGTTAAGGTTGAAACCAACATTCACAACTGGCAAGAACCATTCATCTGTGAGCTCAGGGACAAGCTATACCACTATACCATTCACAGCCCTGCGTAATAAATGTAATGTCATCAATTTGATGTATCTTCTGAACAGTGGCGAACCGTGACTATTAGAGCTAGGCCCGCAGTAGCGTAAAAATATCTGACATCATACATATAGATAGAGACCTTGGATGCCTGTATATACAGAGCATGACTTGAGACCTTTCTTTTGCCGACCTATCAAACGGACCTAAGCCTTCGGCTGTGGCTCACAGAAGCAGCAAATCTAGGCTACACAACAGTGCCTGTGCACAGTGCCTGTGCCACTCTTAATGATGCACAAATGTATGCACATTTGACATAGTGGGTTATGTCACATTTGATATTAATATTACACAGTAATGCCATATTTTAACCCTTCAGAAAGCATGACATACAGTTATAGATGCTTTGCAACAAACCTATCTAGTCCTTATGAAGGCATAATGCAGCATTTATAAGCTCAACATCATTTAAAGCAGCCCTGCAATATTACATGATGTTTTCCCTGTAAAATACTTTTTAAGGATCTATCAAAAATTAACAATTTCAATCTCATGCATCTGTGCTAACTTTTTGGGTCTTTTTTTTTACCCAACCGAGCCAAATCTTACATCTTTGCAGTAATGTAGTCTGCTCTTTCTTTGCGCTATGAACCAATGAGACAGTTGAAAATAGGGCCCAGCATGCTTTTGACAGTCATCCAGGCTGGTCACACAGCTGCCAGGAGTAGAAGTCCTCCAGCGCCCCCGTGTGGTGAAGAAGATGTATGTGGATGGAGAGTTCCGTGCACCACAGCGCAGCACTGCCGCACCCACTTGAATTAGAGAGGGTAGACCGCTGTCGGGTAGCGATCCGTTGAGATGCAGTAAAGGAGACCGGACCGACATAGAAACTGTTGCACATCACTACGCGAACAACACAGCAGAGGGTGTCGCCTACGGGCCGACCCAGGGTAGAGGAGGTCAGAGATGGATAGGTCGACGATAGGGTTGCACGATATATTGACTCAATACCGTTATCGCAATATCACCTTGCGCAATATCAAAATCGAAAATGTCACGGAAAGTACGCGATATTCCGTTTATTTTGTGGAGGGATGCGTCCATTGACTGTGTGGCTTAGTTGTTTTCGACTTAGAGCTCGCTTGAAACCGCTATAGAATGAACATGTTTCATTGGCCAGTTGCCCTGTCACATGCAAGTGTGAGCTCACGGGTGCACTACACGATCATCCCCTATGGAGCATACCACGTCACGTGTGTGCATACGTGCATCGACGGCGTGTGAGTGAAGAGAGAGAGAGAGAGAGAGAGAGAGGGCGATACGAACCGGAGGGGCGAAGGAAAAGCAAGGACAGAAAGAGAAAGCGCGAAGCGAGTCAGACGAGCGAAAGAAAAGAAATGACAGAAAAGTAAGAAGATGAGTGTGGCTCAGGGAGGCAGCAAAACAACGGAGATCGAAGAGGAAACGTTAGTGGCCAAAAAGTTACGTGATAGACTGTAACTGTAATTTTGATCCAAGTCACAAAAAGCATTACAAAAGTATAATCCAAAATAAATATAAACATATTGGCATCAAATGGAGTCGGGAGTTTAGAAGACGATAAAGAATGAATGAGTGTCCGGTATTAGCTATAAAGGAAATGCTTCTAAAATGCCTTTGCAGTAGATTTGAGGTTTAATCTATTTAAAAAATCTCACATTATGTATGTACAATAGGCACCGGCTTTACATAGGCTGAAACAACCTTTGTGGTAGCCTACAAAGCTTTGTGTAGCTAGTTTGCAGTCTGGGTCCATGGCATGCGATCATTTGTTTTTATGTTTTCAAAATGATTTTGCTTTTAATGTTGATTAAGTACCGTGTCTAAAAAGACAATACCTGTGATTGCCCCTGTTTGAGAGTTCACAAGTGTTTCTCTACTGTAGACACTAAACTTGGGTCATATCCTACGAAAAACTTTAGATTCAACATTATTGTCATTGAACGTACAAGTACAGTACAACGAAATGCAGTTAGCATCCAACCAGAAGTGCAAATTAGAAGAGGGCAGAACATTTACAAGCAATAAGTATAATGTATGTACAAGTGGGATGTATAGATGTGCAATGAAGGCAAATGCAAGTTCAAATGGCAGTTATGAACCCCAATTTGCCACGCACGGCTGGTACTCTAAAAAGTTGGACATGGTTGGCAGGTCTGTTGTACCACCAGTACAACATGTCCTGTTCTGTAGACATGGTCTTTATTTATTCATGTTGTACCAGTCCAATATGACCATCCATTGAACTAAACCCTTGTGTTGTAATAAAACGTGTTGTTTTCATATGTTATGAATCTATTTTGATGGGTTTTCCCATTATTTTGTGTTTTTGCATGTTTAAATATATCAAAATGAATATAGATATTGCAATATTTATGATGAATATCTCAGTATCACAATTTATCAATATCGTGCAACCCTACCTAGGTACATGATTGTGTTGCAGCCTTTCATCATTAGAACCCAGGCCATGTACATATACAGGCAGTTCCCTGGGAAGCCAAAAATTAAGTATGCGGCGGGGTACATCGTTCGGTCCACCCAGCCTGTTGGAACGCAGGCGGAGTCAGTCATGTAAGACATGTTAACAGTTCTATATCGTGAAGCTTTGCCCATACGGGCTTCGCTCCTATTGGTTTACCCCTCTGCCAATAGGCAGTCACTGAAAATTTAAATATGCAAATTACACCTCTCATGGCCATCTGCCCCATGGCTATAAAAGAGGTCGTCATACTCTGTTCTGTCTCCCTTTTTTCTTCACGAGAAAAGTTTTAGTATGCAAACAACGGTGATTTCCAACGACTTCACTGTCGGCCTGCTGGTGTAGCGAGCTGAACCCGGCGGTCGACGCGCACATGCTGTGCTGTGTGTGTCTGGGACCACTGCATGCTCGCGACGGCGCCATCAAAGAGCCTGTGTGCACCGCCTGCGCCGTCCTCCCTTTACAGGTGATGATGGACAGGCTGGCGTACTTCGCCGAGGAGGTCCCTCTCGCCGACGTCGCCTCTCTCCTCTCTGAGGAGGACTCCTTTCAGGAGTCAGGGTCGGAGGCTGAGGGGACTGGTCTGGTTTTGGCTCCGCCCACCTCTGGAACTGTTCTCCCACATTCGGTTGGACGGGTGCGGAGTTGTTCTGACTCTTCCTCTTCGGAGGAGGAGGTCGCCCCCCCGAAGGACAGGAGTGTCGATCCCCCGGCAGTGAAGGAGGACTTCTTTGCTGCCATCTCCGCTGCTGCCCGGCGCTTACGCATTTCGATGCCAGTGCCCGTGCCGGAGGAAGGGGAAGACCTCTTTGAGGCCGCTCGCTGGATGCGGGCCCGCCGCCCGCAGCCGACCTCGGCGCCAGAAGTCCCTTCTCTGCGGAAGTACGTGGAGGAGGCGTGGGGGGCCCCCTTTATGACCCGGGGAACTGTCAAATCTCACCTCGCCTTCACCACGGTGGAGGGTCTGAGTAGGGGCATCCCGCCCCTGGAACCCGCACTGGCGACTTCCCTAGTCCCGGGCCTGAGCACCTGGAGCGACAAGCGCCCGGCTCTACCGTCCGTAAAAGACCGTGTCTCTGCCAGCCTGGCAGAGAAGCAGTACGCCCTGTCGGTGCAGTCCCTCGCGGCCTGCAACAACGTGGGCCTCCTGGCAGCAGCTATGGCCGGGATGACTGAGGGTCGCACCTCGTTGTCCCTGGCTGAGGTGAGAGAGGTGGCTCGGGCTTCAGTGGCCACTCAGGCTAACTCCCTCTCGGCTGGTCGGGTGATGGCCACGTCTGTCGTGCAGGTCAGGCACCTGTGGCTGGCGCTGACCTCCCTGAAGGAGCCGGAGAAGATGCCTTTCCTTAACGCTCCGCTGCAGGAGGACGCGCTCTTCAGCGCCGCTGTTACGGAGGCCCTGGTGCGCCAGAAGAAGGACAGGGAGGAGCGGCTCCGTCTGGATCCCCTTCTGCCGGTCCCTTCTTCCTCTGCGGCATCCGCTGCCCCCCCTGAGGCTTCGCGGAGGCCTGGAGGTCGGCTGCGTCGCCGTACGCAACATCGCCATGCTAGGTCGACAGGCGCATCGGAGCCGGAGGCGGCTCGACCGGTGCAGCATGAGGTGAGGGAACCTCGTTCCCCGAGGTCATCCCCTACCCCTCCTCCCCGCCGGCAGAACGAGGGGGGCCGGAAGGTCACACCGTTCAAGAAGCGTCGTACCTGACTCTTTGGGGGGGAGTGTCCCTCGGACGCTTCCCCACCCTGTGTGCGTTTGGTGGGGAGCTCCTCTATTGTGGTGAATAAAGATGTGTTTGCACCTTATTTACCAGTGAGTGAGCCTTCATTGCAGACGGCTGTTGTAGGCCCGGGTACGGTTAGTGAGCGGTCTTCCTGCCCTCAGTCTCTGACTGAGGGCGGCAGTCTCCGACTCCATAAGTCTGTGGCTTCCCATCCTGTCACCACTGGTGTGATTGACGGAGGTGGGGGCCCGGGCAGTTTCCTGTGGGGTGAGGTGGAGTTTTCTGCTCGCCCCTCTGAGGTGTCAGGCCAGCTGGGTTCGGCTGTGCCACCTGCTGGAGCCTCTATCTCCATGGTTACGGCTGTAACCGAGGGGGAGATGGACGGCCCGGCCCAGGTGACGCATGTGTCCTCCTCTCCCTTTCAGGTTGGCCCCGCCTCCTCTCCCTTTCAGGTTAGCTCCAGATTGGCTGTTTGGCCACAGCTCCCCAGCTGCGTGCTCGCCCGCTCTCTCTGTTTTACTCAGAGTGGCGTCGGCTATGCATGTTACCGGAATGGTTAGACAGGACACTGAGGAAGGGTTACGCGCTGCAGTTCCACTGCCCGCCTCCCCCATTCTCAGGGGTCATAGAGACGGTAATGGTGTCTCCTCTGAAGATCGCTGCCCTGCAGGAGGAGATTGCGGACCTTCCAGAGAAGGAGGCGGTGTCCCTAGTCCTGTTGGAGCAGAGGGAGAGGGGGCTGTACTCCCCTTACTTCCTGGTGCCCAAAAAGATGGGGGGCATGAGGCCGATTTTAGACCTGCGCATTCTAAACAAATCCGTATCAAAGAGGCCGTTTCGCATGCTCACGACGAAACGTCTCCTGGAGTGCGTGCACCCCGGGGATTTTTGCGTCAGCATCGATTTGAAGGACACTTATTTCCATGTTCCTATATTGCCGCGCCACAGGAAGTTCCTGTGGTTTGCCTTTCAGGGCCAGGCATACGAGTACACGTGGATTCCGTTCGGGTACGCGTTGGCCCCCGGCCCTTTCACCAAGTGCGTGGAGGCGGCGTTGGGACCGCTGAGGTGTCAGGGGGTCAGGGTTCTGGCCTACCTAGACAACCTTTTGGTTCTGGCGCACTCGGCAGAACAGGCCCGGGTTCACACGTTCAGGTTGGTGACTCAGCTCACTCGCCTGGGGTTTGCGGTGAACTGGAAGAAGAGCGTTCCTCGGCCCAGTCAACTGGTGGTGTTTCTGGGACTCCAGTTATCCACAGTGTCTATGAGGGCTCGCATATCCGAGGCGCGAAGAGCGGCCACTCTGCGGGCTCTGGCCCACGTCCGGCCGTTGCGCACGTTGTCGGTGTACACGGTCATGTCGCTGTTGGGCTTGATGTCTTCGGCCCACGCGTTGGTTCCGCTGGGCCTGCTGCACATGAGGGGCCTTCAACGCTGGTTCGCCCGTCTCCGTTTGGATCCGGTGCGTCACCGGCGACGGTTGATCAAGGTCCCGAGCTCTCTGGAGTCGGACCTGGCGCACTGGAGAGACCCGCACACTCTGCTGCGTGGGGTTCCCATGGGCAGAGTGTCGGTTCGGGTTCCGGTGTTTACAGATGCGTCCCTGACGGGCTGGGGCGGGACGTGCCAGTTGCGTTCAGTCAGAGGGGTGTGGTCTCCGTCGGAGCGCCACATCAACTGGCTGGAATTGGACATGATCAGACGCGTGCTGCTGCTCTTCGCACCGACCCTGTGGGGTCGGGACGTGTTGGTGTGATCAGACAATCGCACGGCAGTTGCTTACGTCAACAGGCAGGGCGAGGTCAGGTCTCTGCCCCTCCACCTGTTGGCGGTGCAGATCTGGAAATGGGCACACGTGCACCTCAGGTCTCTGAGGGCCCTTCACATTCCTGGAGAGCTCAATGTGGGTGCGGACTTGCTGTCTCGGGGAGGTCCCCGGGACGACGAGTGGCGTCTTCATCCCGACATTGTGGCCGAGGTCTGGAGACGCTTCGGGGAGGCGCAGGTGGATCTGTTCGCGTCCCGGGAGGACGCGCACTGCCCCCTGTGGTTTTCTCTCCGGGCGCAAGACAGGCCACCGTTGGGCGTGAACGCATTGGCTCACCGGCCGTGGCCGAGGGTACTGCTGTACGCGTTTCCCCCTCTACAGTGCATTCTTTCTGTCATGTCTCGGGTACGATCGGAGGGGCTGTCGCTCATCCTGATCGCCCCGTTTCACCCGGGTGCCCTGTGGTTTGCGGAAGCGGCCCAGATGACGGTGTGGACGCCATGGCCGATCCCTTACCGTTACGGGGCGTTGACGCAGGCGAACGGCTCCATCGGGGCATTCCCTGTGCTAGGTCAGCCGCTTCGGGCCTGGCTTCTGAGAAGGCCAGGCTGCTGCGGCGTGGACTGACTGAGGAGGTAGTCGTGACCATTCAGGGTGCAAGGGAGGCCTCCACGTCAGCTAGCTATACTAGCCGTTGGAGGATCTTTGCCCACTGCTGTGAGGACGCGGGGGTTGACCCCCTCTGTTGTGACGTGGGCACTGTCCTATCGTTCCTGCAGCGTCTATTTGAGCAGCAAAGATCCCCTGGCACGCTCAAGGTGTACGCATGTGTGATCTCGGCGTGTCATGAAGGGTTCAATGGAGTGTCTGTATTTAGTCATCCCTTGGTGAAACGGTTTCTGGCCGGGTCCTGCTGTCTCCTGCCGGTGGCTCGGCGGACGTTGCCACAGTGGGATTTGGCTTTGGTTCTGGAGGCGCTGTGTGACGTGCCATTCGAACCGATTGATCAGATACCGTTGAAGGTGCTGTCCCTTAAAACGGCGCTTTTGTTGGCTCTGACCTCTGCTAAGAGGGTCAGTGACCTTTGTGCGCTGTCAACGCAGCCTGGCTGTCTTGCCATCAATGGCGATGGTAGCAGGACTGTGTTGCTCTCTAACCCGGCTTTTCTGCCCAAGGTAATCAAGGCGTTGTTTCGTTCCATGAAGATGGTGTGGTGGGCATTTTCCCCTCCTCCCCATGCGGGAGAGAGGGAGGAGAGGTTGCATCATCTGTGTCCGGTGCGCGCTTTGGCACAGTATGTGCAGCGCACGGTTGCGGTGCGGACCGCACCCCAGCTCTTTGTGTGTCACGGTGGCCCAAAGGTGGGCCAGCCGTTGTCGAAACAGCGTCTGTCTCACTGGTTGTGTGAAGCGATTGATTTGGCCTACAAGTCACGTGGCACTCCTACGCCTAGGGGGTTTGGGCCCACTCCACGCGTGGGGTGGTGGCTTCGGCCGCTCTGTTTAGGGGCGTGGGGGTGGAGGACATCTGTGTTGCTGCGTCTTGGGGGACGCCGTAAAACCTTTTGTCCGGTTTTATTTGCGTGACATGGCTGCGGGCACGTTGGCTCACTCTGTGCTCAGTGTGGCTGAGACTGGGGTGTGAGTTGGTTCCGTTGAGCTACTGGGACGGTGCATTTGACATGATTCCGTCCGTTGCTCCAGTGTGCCTGTGCGGTTTTTAGTGAGACGCTCGCATTATGTGTGCTTGAGTGTCTGCTTGTGCGCCGAGTCCGGGTCTCGGCGTGTTCTTTGGGCTGGCCTCGGATGCTCTGATTCAGTCTAGACTGCTTGAGGAGGTACCGGTTGGGTTGGTGCCGTGTGTGCATTCGTTTGGGACTGTTTTTCAGTGTGCAAACGCATGTGCTTGGTGTGAGCGGGATGGAAGCGGCTCTGTGTCGTGGTCTTCCACGCCTGAGCCGTCCTATTGGGCACTTATCTCGTTGGTGGGGTAGGAGACCGGCAGGGAGTACATCTTGGGCTCGCTCGCTTTGCCCTAAACCAATAGGAGCGAACCCCCTATGGGCAAAGCTTCACGATATAGAACGATGGTTACTTTCGTAACTCCAGTTCTATGAGTGGAGCGTCGCCCATAGGGTTCGTACCCTGACCGGTCACTGACTGCTTTTCTCGTGAAGAAAGGTATGTCAGGAGACAGAACAGAGTATGACGACGTCTTTTATAGCCATGGGGCAGATGGCCATGAGAGGTGTGATTTGCATATTTAAATTTTCAGTGACTGCCTATTGGCAGAGGGGTAAACCAATAGGAGCGAAGCCCCTATGGGCGACGCTCCACTCATAGAACTGAAGTTACGAAAGTAACCATTGTTAACTGGTCTGATTGAGAGGCGGCAGTGTTGTTGATTCCATCTTTGGGTGACTATGAATGCTCTGTTTTCTAGTCTCCCACTGCACTCAAATGGTTCAACAACTGAAGGTTTGTTTGGAGTCCTCTATGCTATGCAAATTCTATGCATGCACATTTTTTGGGGAACTTGCAATAGCCCCACTGTTGGTGTTTGTGGTCGGCTTGTGGTCTCAGGTGTAGTTACTGTATTTGTTACAATAGCAAAATGAGTGGGATAAAGTTATAGTTTGATATTTAGAATTTTATTTAACTACATGATCGCGATTTAGTGGTAAGTTGAGTAATGGCTTATTGCTAATTTTTGAAGCACTCTGTGAATACTTACCTGAAAAGAAGCAATTGATCTGGTTGATTTGTCTCTGAAAAGACAAGGGGTTCAAAAGCACACATAACATCTAGTAAAATAATGGGCTCCATGTTTTTTTTAGGGGTGTGTTTGTGGAAGGTGATCTGTGGAAGGGGTGTGTTTGTGGAAGGTGGTTTGTCAGGCAAGCTGACAAACAGCCTTATTGGATCGGCCCTCTGCTCTGTCAACATTTGACTACACACATTGTTACATTGAGAGATTTTCCACTGAAACACTGCGGAGAGAAACGATTGCACGTGTTGTTCAGGTTAAAGAAAACATGTTTTTTTATTCTCAAACAGAGGTTTTCTCGGATATAAGTACGTTTAGATATAAACATATTAAAACCACAAAAATGGCACCCAATTTAAATCCTAGTCCTCTCTATATATAGCAATAGGTGAAAATAGAATAGCTTTTTTTATAAACAATGGCAGACTACACAAAGTGACAATTTTAAAGACTAGATATGTTGGAGCTTTGGGAGCCCCAGATAGCAAATGCCCAAAACATGGTCCAGATTACAGATGACTAAAGACCAAACATGCCAAGATCAAATGATTGATGATTGGTGGGTGAACAGCATTACTAATATATTAACCATTAAACAACAATTTAATATGATTTCCGTGGGTGGACGAATGTCAGTGGCATATAGCACACGTTGAAAAATAGGTACTGAGACAACACTGATGAATGCATAACTCACTTAGCCAATATTCTACATCCTGTAAACTTAAAGGGAAGAGACATTCTATTTTATGTCAATGATCTGGAGATGATACACATCTAACCATTTAAATTGGTGTGAGACAGTCTCCACATTCGTTGTGACAGACAGGTTGAAGTGATAACAATGTGCTTTGTTTGGCTCTTATCTGGAAAATAACACATCGGTGATGTGTTGTCCTAGGCCTGTTTTTCTTTGGCTCTCACACTATATTTGTTTATGGGTCAGCTTTCTGGCACCAACCAGGACAATATTTGTTTTCCTCAAGATGCCCCCATTTGTGTAGAAAAGGTTAATATGAGGTCCCTGGCGTAAGCGGACGAATGCATTGGCTCCGGAAAAATGCAGAGTGGATAAATAAGATGCGTGTCCAGCCTTAAACACATGCATCAGTCGCACTAAACGGCGTACGTCGCATGTCCGATGGCCTTCCCAGAGTCCGCCTGTTGCCAGTTTTTCTTGTTGGGGGATCCACTGAAACGGTGGTAGACCAGAATCTGAGGTTATACCCGGGAATAACGTTTTGATTAGTTTTTTTATTTAATACCCAGTACCCTAAATGGTTCTAAAAGCCAGGATTTCGCTAGGAATTGAATGGCTTTTGCTCTAGAACCTGCAGTATTTCAAGTCCCAGGGATGAGATTGTGGAGCTCTTGAAGTGAATTTTCAAATTGTTTTAGTGTGTGGCACTTTATCTCCAGGAAATTCCCTCCAAGCTACCATTGAGCAGCTCTCCAGATGAGAGAGATAAAAATGAATATGTTTAAAAAAGCAGTGTTGTTTTTCAATGGGTTCAAATTAGGAACAATTATTTCACAGTAACGATTAGTTTCTAAACTGGTCTAAAAACCATGGCTATTAGTAATAGGAACTGACAAGGCAAATGTATCATATTCAGTTTATTACTTCCACTGTGGATACCTTTGACATGTCTCCAAAATGGACTCCAAGGCCTACTCACATACAAATTATTACTGAATGTTGGTGGTCATCAACACAAGTTAATCTTCTATGCATGCAAACATCGGCCACCAGAACCAGTAAACAAATTAAAAGAGAGGGAGAGTTGAAGAGCTGAGCTAGGCAGACTTCTCCGCACACACTGATACTGTAATATTATTATTAAATGACTACAAAACCACTTTCAATAGGTGTTTTGGGAAATAGTGTTCTCTGCAATGTCACACCAGAGATTTGGTCAAGGTTTATTAAATACCTTTATTGAAAATATGAATGGTAGAGGTACAGCTGAGGCACAGCAAATACGGGGACTGGTGATAGAAATATACATACAATGGTTAGGGCTTCATTTAGAGGTGTCTGACATTTAAAAGTGACTATTTATCAAGAGAAATGCAAGCTTTTGTATCTGGAATGCAAGCTTTTTGTATCATATATACTCACTTAATGCTTTTTGAATCAATAATATCTAGAGATATCAGTGAAACTTTATTTGGATAGTCAATCTGTAGATGCTTTACAGACTATCTACAGACTGTCAGTGACATTTTAATGAACTGTCTACTAACCCTAACCTTCACCTTAAACCTCATCCTTTCTATAACCTTACACTAACATTCTAAAACCTAACCATAATGTTAACCTTAGCAAGCATTTACTTGGTGTTTGATAGTTTGTTGATTGTACGAATATCTGTAGTGCATCTACAGATGGTAATAATAACTATCCAAATAAATTGGAACAACATTTTTATACTGTGCCAAAATCTAGAACAGTTATATTTTGCATTAAAAGTGACAGTATGACATAAAATCAACAATGGGAGTACACAGTATACGCTTCATAAAACATCTGCACTGTCACACCGCATGCGTAATGTGCTAAAAAATCTAAACCTGATATCAATACACAATTTGGTTCTATTGCACATAATCATTTTTCAACAAACAACATGCAATATGAAAAAAGCAAATAAATGCCATAGACCATGTTTATATTACAACAGGTTTGATTTGATCAGTCCTGTGGAGATAGGTTGATACAACTGAAAGCTGATATGCAGTTGTATAAGAGCTCCTGCGACTCATTGTTCTCCTGTAGATGGTGCTAACTTTCTTCCTGAAGTACTGACCGGAGAAGACATACAGCACAGGGTTAAGGCAACTGTTCAGAAACGCCAAGTAAGTTGAAAACTGGGTTCCAATGAACAGGGTTTGATGCCAAGTCTCATCCAGTAGCTTTGCATCACACAGCGTATCGAGGAGGGTGAAGAGTTGAAATGGACTCCAACACACAAGAAACAGAAGTGTCACAGAAAAAATAAGTATGTTAACTTTCCTGTCATCTCCATACTCAATGTAAACATGCTCCCTCCTCCTCCATAGGGCTTTGATGATATTCCAACTGCAGGATATAATCACTATAACAGGAAGAACAAAGCCCACTATGTTCATCAGGAGATTGTTGGCCAGCTTCCAAGATTCCGTAGAGTGGTCAGGATACTCCAGAACACATGCCATTGTCTGAAGTCTGTCAAAAAAAATGACCTTTCTAAAGACTTTTGCCAACACACCCAACAGCAGTCCAAATAGCCACAGGCCAAGGCACACCGCCCGTGCGTAACGCTTCCTCCGTAGCCACCTGGCCCTAATGGTCCTCTCTAGCGCTAAGTAGCGATCCACGCTCACCATGGTCAACAGGTAAATGCTGGTGTACGTGTTGATGAGAATAGACTGGTTGACTATATGGCACAGGAAGTCTCCGTAAGGCCAGTTGTAGTCATTGAGGATGTTCATAGCCCAAAAGGGCAAGCAGGCCAGGAGGAGCAGGTCAGCCAGGGCCAGGTTTCCCAGGTAGATCTCTGGGACTGTGCATGGGCCTCTCTGGAGAAGGAAGACCAGCAGCACGAAACCATTACCCAGCAGTCCTGTCACGCAGAGGGTAAAGATGTAGGGAGGGACAATGGTGTGGACCAGGATCCATTCTGTGGTGTTGTGGAGAACGGTCTCGTTGGTGGGTAGGAATGTGCTACTGTTACGTGATAGGAGCTTCATCACGGAGACTGACCCGGAACTGTGATGCTTCTCTGAAATCATCCAAATGAAAATGTCAACATGAAGTCATATCCGCAATCGTTAGTGATTGTGTCCTTAAAGTGTGCATTAATAAAATATTTATAACAGCTGTCTAACACAAACACATATGTCATAAGCTATCATATGCAGTTTTAAATAGTTAGGAATGTCATGGAGGCTTTGGAGTGGCGCAGTGGACACACACTCACAGCACAACTGCGTCACTGCAGCCAGGTGTTGAAAGTATCACTGCTTTACTATTCAAAAGTTTTCCAAGAAACATGGAGAAACAGGATCACGGATGTACTTTTTTCACAAGGAAATAAACTTGGATAAACATGTCCACATATGAAAAAAGATGTACTAAATGGGAAAAACAAAACGGCAGGACTTCAGTGACAGCTGTGAAAAAGGGAAGATGCGCAGACGATTAGTAAGTGCATAGATGACGTTTCATTTGGAACATCACGTTGATTCCGTGGTTGAGCTATTTCATTGATTCCGTGGTTGAGCTATTTCATTGATTCCGTGGTTGAGCTATTTCGTGAGAATACTTCTTGTCATGTGGATGGAATATGGCAGGACTATAACAAAAACATTTTTTACTCTGATAAGTTCTTAATTTGGGTAAATAAATATCTGATTTAGTGCCACCCCCACAGACATTAAAGTTTATGACAATTATTCCAGACTCATTACAACTACCGTTATAAAATAATATATAATCAGCATGAATAAAAATAATTATACTTTATAAATATTAAAACTATTTGGGACACCTTATGACAAATGTTATGGATTATTAATCTTTCATTAAAGCATAGTAAAGTAGTAAAGTAAGTAGGATTAAAGTGTTAATACTAATATCTACGCTTACTATTCATTAATGAATAGCTTCTTGTCAAGGTAAATAAGAATGTCTCTGTGTTTCTGTCTGTCAGTTTTGTACAAAACTACTTTGTTTTGTATCATAAATTGACATGCTTGGCTCACAAAGTCATATTCTATAACATCATCCACAGGTATATCATTTGGAAAATGAATTGTAATAAATTGCTTACCTTGTGTGAATTTTGAGAAAGTTTCCTGAGGAGAAAATACAGCAGTTTATCGCAGACGTCTATAACCCAGAAGACCATGCTGTTTACCTTTAAGATGTTCACTGAGTTAAGAAGAGATCATATTGGAAAATGTGGTTCTGTATACAACATTCTTCCACACCCTTATCCCAGTGTTTACATCACCTTGTTTATATGCTAGTTTCAGTTTGTCTCCTGAGGTACCAAAGGTCAGGTCTGAATGTACAAATACTCAAGGAAAGAACATTAATTTTCTCAAACAAAAAGCTTGCTCTCCAATGGTACAAATATTTATATTAGATTATTTTTGCCATAATTTTTAGAATTATTTTTAAACATTATTAAAACTTCTGTAGATTTTCAACATTAACAGTAAAACATCATAGATGGGTTCAGATTTGCACAACAATGAAAGTAAAATGAAATTGTTATAGTTGTAAAGTAAATAAAAGATATGTTAGCTAGCTAGCTAGATATGTTAACATTCATTGGCAGTACATATATTTTTTAAGTTATCCAATTAGCTTCAGTAGCCAAGATCACATCTTTAGAAATGGCTTTCCACATAATATGTACTAATGTGCACATAATGTAAAATGGATACATATTTCCAGTGGGGAACCGTCAGGGCCCTCTAGGCCCTCAGAGAGGGCCTAAGGATAGATACAAATCTGTATATATTTGTAACGAAGGGCACTTCACTACTAGTGACTGACTGCTTTGGCCTGGTTAATATGGAGCAATGGGGTTGGCTAACAACTGCGTATGAAGAGATCTTAACTATGCACATTAATAATGACACTTGGCATATGGGTGACAATGTTTTGCACTTTATTAGCAGGATTTGCACAGAACATTTTGCACATTGCATGTTTGCACATTTTCTATGAAGCATTTAGTGACGCACTTTACTGACGATTGATGGCATACTTGTTGAAGTGATTGATTGTCTGCCGGCAGTGTGAGTATTCAGCACCACCTGAAAGGGAGAGTGGCATTAGATTAAGCTCTGATGATAATACTGTGTGTATGTTTGGTAATTGACAACAGAACAGTTAAGGTAGGGTTTGTTTGACTTTATCCTGTTATATTTATTTGTCTAGGTGCGTAAATATCATAGTAGGAATGTGCTAGGGCAATAGTTGGTTGAATATTGTTTTAATTGTTGGTATAATCACTTACATGTCCTGTTTTGTCTGCTCCAGAGTGTTCGGCCAAAAGAGTCCCCTGGTGTACGAACACCGAGATAAACGTTCCGGGAGAGACCAAGTGTTAGGATAGGAGAGGGGGGTGACTTGTTAGTTTGTATTTATATATATTTATTGTAATTGTTTTGTGTTTGTTAGGTGGTAACCAGCAAAGGGTGAATGATTATGTATATTATGTATTGAATTATATTATACATGTTGTTTAAGATACTATAGTCGTGAGAATATGGTGAACACCTACTCATTGAACCATCCAATTTAGTAGACCTGGAACACAGTATAAAGGGCACCAGTTTCCATCTGTCTGTGTTGTTGGTTATGTCTCACTTCATGGGTTGCTACCTATCGGTATGTACAATTGGTGTTTGAATAAAAATCAGCATGCTTTGGTATACCACACCATCGCTTTGGCCTCTTTGTTTACTGCATCATCCAGGGTCATTCTAACAATATTTTTTATCTATTATAACTTGGAATTTTGTTTTCATTGATTTAATCTTTTTTTGTCTGAATTTTAATGATCTTCCTATTGAATTTCTTCAGTTTGTTGGAAAAAGAAGGGTTAATAAAAAATCTTCCTTTTTTTATTTGGTAGTCTCTTGGTTGAAATAATCTAGCTGGGCTCAATGTTCATTGGCTAGGCCCTCAGCCTTTGAATAGAATACACCAGCCAATGTCATTGACATTGACTTCAATTAGATCAGCATTTTGGAATGACAGTAGAATCAACCAATCACAAATTGTCTTGTAATAGGTGGGACAATTGTATGATGCCTCAAAGCCCTCTAGAGGGCCTAAGTACACGTCACTAATTCC
>JACXGI010000349.1:0-49306 GCA_016801175.1 Esox masquinongy
GTGTGTGTGTGTGTGTGTGTGTGTGTGTGTGTGTGTGTGTGTGTGTGTGTGTGTGTGTGTACAGATGAATATTGTAGATGGCAATCTCAAGTGAATTAGCCAGCCGGCTGCTATTGTACACAGCATTTAATGAGGTGTGTTTAGGCTCACAGGCCCTGGAGGTGTACTGTGAAGCAGAGATGGCATTTAAAACACTAAACACACCCCTCCAAAATAAGCATACGCACGTGAAGAGGTTGTCAGATCTTTCAGGAGAGGTGTTCAGCCAACACTCTCCCAGCAATATGTTACCTGAGTTAAATGGTCTAAATGCCCCCCCCCCCACAATACCTGCCGTTGGACCAATTACCACCTGCAGCCGCTTCAGGCTCAGCTTATTTAACTGATGTCAAAGTGTTTGTCATTCTAGTCTTGACTCCTGTATTCCTGTGCTGTTTTGTGTGGCTGGCTAAGTGCCTTTGTGGCTGTTCCACTGTGCTATATCACCTCCGTTCTATGTGGCTCTGCATCGTGCAGAGAAGCTGACACTATCTAATGAGCCGAGCACACTGACAGCACAGCTTCTTTTCAACACTGTCCCAAAGAGAGCACCTGTGCAGTGCTAATGGGTTTTACTGTCTGCTTGCCCCAAGTACTTATTTTCCATTATTCTTCCATTGTCTTTCTTGATCCTTCTTTCCCTGTCTTTTTCTTTCTTTCAAACTCTCTTTCTGTCTCCCACTTTCTCCATCTCTCTCTCTCTCCCTTTCTGTCTTTCCCTCTGACCTAGCCTTCCAATACTCCTCCTCCTTCCAATACTCCTCCTCTTTCGTTCTCATTCATTCTCTCAATTTTATAGCTTGAAGTTTACTTTAAACTGAACTGTTCACTTGATATTAATCTGTCTCTAACCTCTAATCTGCCCAACCTGTTTTATCATTTACTGTTCTCTTGTCCCTGCTTGTTTTTTGGCATTGCTCCTGCTTCCTTGGCTAACTATAGAGGAATGGTTTAATCAAGGTGAGTGTCCTTATGTCCTGTCTCCTCTATCTCAGCTCACCGGCTATCCCCTTACAGCTACTGTAGCATTAGTAGTTTGGCTCTTTACCAAGACTGTAAAGTTTCAAGGACTTCACTTGTTTGTTCTCTTCATTTTGCTGCTGCTTTACTGTAGGATTAAATACTTCATCCAAACCTAGCTCAACATCACAGTGTTAGTAATCCAATCTTGGCCCAACATCACAGTGATAGTAGTCTAAAACTAGCCCAACATCATAGTGATAGTAGTATAAACCTAGCCCAACATCATAGTGATATTAGTCTAAACCTTGCCTAACCTCCAGGTTAGTGTTTGGGGAGAGCAAGGTAAGACAGGTAAGTGGTTACCTTGCTCTCCCCAAACACTAGGGGGGAGAGCAATGGAGAAATGGAAAATGGTGGTGAAATGGAACATGGACTGTAGTTCTTAGTCCCAGTCGGAGACTGCAGTGTATTTTCCCCTGAGCATGCTGGGAGGCATGGTCTCACGCTGTCACGTAGGAGCCCCCTCTTCTGTAGATATGGATGTGCAGACATCCATTAGCTGTCTCTTGTAGTGAAGGTGTTTCCCACTGGTCCTGCCTAGACAGGCCAGCTGCTTATGTTTAGGCTGGTAGTGTGATGTGAATCAACTGCTGTCTGTTCATGGTATCTGTATATGCACATCATACTATCTGTCTGTGTGTGTCCATCTGTATGTATGTTTCTGTGTGTTAGTGAACATATACAGTACCAGTCAAACATTTGGACACACCCAGAAGGGGTGAGTCCAAATGTTTGACTGGTACTGTGTATGTATGTAAGACTGGTACTGCAGTTGTGTTTAGGACATCTGGTTGTCGGTGTATGTCACATTCCGTTCTGTGGTTGTCCTCTTTTTGTACAGGCAGAAAAAACGGAGAGAATGACAAGAATTATGACACGCTGGATCTCCCCAAGCGCACAGAACCCACTAAAGGTAGGCTTGTTCTATCACTCAGGATCCCTTTTTAGAATAGTGAACCTGTTCTGTCAATCAGTTTCTCTTCCTGTAATAGTGGACTTGTTCTGAAAATCAGGTTCCCTAATTAAAAAGGTTGTTTTGTTCTGTCAATCAGGTTCCCTAATTAAAAATGTTGTTATGTTCTGTCAATCAGGTTCCCTTATTAAAAGGGTAGACATGTTCTGTCCATCAGGTTCCCTTTCTATAATGTCAAGTCAGGTTCCTTTATTACATCTACATCTGGTCACACCTTTTCTTGTTGGTGAAAATAATATTACCCCAAATCCATTACTGAATCCATGACTTTCTGTCGGATGTTATGTAGAAATGACAGCTGAAATGGTCTCACAACTTTACGTTTTGGGAGTATCTGACTTGGTGTTGGTGTTATTTGGCCTGGTCTGGTACAAGACCTTGTTATGTCACTACCTTGACCGAAGGTGGCTGCTGCTTCGTTCTTGCTACCTAGGATGATTTGATAACACCTCTTTTCTTAGCCGGGCTCCAAAGCTTTTTTGAAAAGGGCTCCTGAGCATGTGATCTGATTAAAAGCCATTCCTTCATAGAAGTGATAAGAAGCAGCAATGATGTATCACGTTCTACAACCCTAAATGCTTTACTATAGAGCTAAATGTTTCCATTACCAGTTGCCTGTCTGAACCACCAACACATCACGAATGTCCTGACAGAGACGTTATCATTTCATTTTGCAGCAGTATGATCGTACGATTCAACTACGTACAGGGCCAGATGGACAACAGGTTGGGATGAGGGGGGTGGAATCAGGTAAATGGTGGGTGAAGCAACTCCTCCAGCCTCTCCAAGCCCCTGTATTGTTAAACCCGGCAAGACCTAGCTCAGTGCAGAAAAAGATCCAGAAGTCTTTACTCAATCAGGCCTACCTCAAGAGTCAACGCATGTTCAGAGTAATGTCTTATCTGAATTATTTACTTGAGACATACAATTCCATACCTGTACTCCTCATTTCTGATAGACTTAAGGAATGTTATGCTGTGGTTATTAGCTGTGCCGCTGTACAGTATCATTCCACCATCTGGAGCTATGTCCAGATATAGGTTATTTACTGATGTACTGATCCTTCTTAGAACCTGATGAGTACTTACACCGATCAGCCATGACATTATGACCTCTGACAGGTGAAGTGAATAACACTGATCGACCCATCAGCCATGACAATATGACCTCTGACAGGTGAAGTGAATAACACTGATAATCTCGTTATCATGGCACCTGCCAGTGGGTGGGATATATTAGGCAGCAAGTGAACATTCTGTCCTCAAAGTTGATGTGCTAGAAGCAGGAAAAATGGGCAAGCATAAGGATCTGAGCGACTTTGACAATGGCCGAATTGTGATGGCTAGATGACTGGGTCAGAGCATCTCCAAAACTGCAGCCCTTGTGGGGTGTTCCCGATCTGCAGTGGTCAATACCAAGCAAAAGTGGTGCAATGAAGGAAAAGCGGTGAACCAGCGACAGGGTCATAGGCGGCCAAGGCTCATTGATGCACATGGGGAGTGAAGGCTGGCCCGTACGTTCCGATCCACCAAACGAGCCACTGTAGCTCAAACTGCTGAAAATGTTAATGCTGGTACTGATAGAAAGGTGTCAGAACACAGTGCATCGCAGTTTGTTGCGTATGGGGCTGCGTAGCCGCAGACCAGTCAGGGTGCCCATGCTGACCCCTGTCCACTGCCGAAAGCGCCTACAATGGGCACGTGAGCATCAGAACTGGACCACGGCGCATTGGAAGAAGGTGGTCTGGTCTGATGAATCACGTTTTCTTTTACATCACGTGGATGGCCGGGTGCGTGTGCGTCGCTTACCTGGAGAACACATGGCACCAGGATGCACTATGGGAAGAAGGGAAGCTGGCGGAGGCAGTGTGATGCTTTGGGCAATGTTCTGCTGGGAAACCTTGGGTCCTGCCATTCATGCGTATGTTACTTTGACACGTAACACCTGCCTAAGCATTGTTGCAGACCATGTGCACCCTTTCATGGCAACGGTATTCCCTGATGGCATTGGCCTCTTTCAGCAGGATAATATGCCCTGCCACAAAGCAAAAATGGTTCAGGAATGGTTTGAGGAACACAACAACGAATTCAAGGTGTTGACGTGGCCTCCAAATTCGCCAGATCTCAATCCAATCGAGCATCTGTGGGATGTGCTGGACCAACAGGTCCGATCCATGGAGGCCCCACCTTGCAACTTACAGGACTTAAAGGATCTGCTGCTAACATCTTGGTGCCAGATACCACAGCACACCTTCAGAGGTCTAGTGGAGTCCATGCCTCCACGGGTCAGGGCTATTTTGCGGCTAAAGGGGGACCAACACAATATTTGGCAGGTGGTCATAATGTTATGGCTGATCGGTGTATACACCCTTTCTCCCAATTTTGTGGTATCCAATTCTAGAAATCTCATTCTGCCTACTGTACATGTGTCTGTATGTAGATTCCAAGTGTGTCTGATGTAGGATTCACACATCAGTGCCTTCATCATGGTCTAATAGCAGCCAGTCAAAGTCAATAGCATGTCCTGTATGGCTGCAATTTGCCACATTAGCAAGCCAAATTGGGCCTCTTATTAAACTAGATTAAAATTAATTGTGGTGGTTTACAGAGAGAGAGAGATGAGCCGATTCTACCTCATTTTTATTACTCTAAAGTCAAGTAAAGCAGATGAGCAGGGATGAAGGCAATTAACATGTTTCACAAACTGCACAACCTTGTAGCTCTATTCACGCTAGGCCATGGGAGCTCTATGCACGCTAGGCCATGGGAGCTCTATGCACGCGAGCTCTATGCACGCGAGCTCTATGCACGCTAGGCCATGGGAGCTCTATGCACGCTAGGCCATGGGAGCTCTATGCACGCTAGGCCATGGGAGCTCTATGCACGCTAGGCCATGGGAGCTCTATGCACGCAAGGCCATGGGAGCTCTATGCACGCTAGGCCATGAGAGCTGCACGAAAGCTGCTCTTACTAGAAAGTAGTGTTTGGCTTGCTGCAATGCGGTATGTTTCACTGGCACACATCTTGAAATAATCCTCCCGCTTATCTTGCTTTTTGACTTCTGAGAGACAACTGTGCGGTTGTTATTGACATCAGGGATCTGCTGTTGAAATAATGCCTTTTTGGGCCAGGATGGGATGAGAACATTTTTGTTTTGTTGTGTAAATGTGGTGGGAAGTGCATGGATTTGGTTGATACGGTGAAGCTAGGGATGTTAGACGTGCGCTTCTGGATTCACCATCTTGTAGTAGTAAGGTATAGACCTCCCATGATTGTTCCAACAGGATTTTTCATTCACCTGCGCTGTTTATTTGTCTATGATAATCCTGGGTGTTCTTTCACCCATAGGCCTACATGTTTGTTTGTCTATGGAAATGTGTATTTCTCCTTGTTTGTAGATAATTAGGGCATAGGGCAGCTCTTCCCGCCAAATCGCACTGGCGGAGCTGAGAGATTTATGGAGATTACATGTGTATATGAGCGCTGATCAAATAGAGGTCACAGTCCACCACATGACGACAGGCTGCTGTCTATGATTACGGTAAGACCAAATGTGGGATTTAGCTTATCCAGCAGTGCATTGAAACTCACACAAAATCACTAGTAGGGACTCTAGTCATGGTATAAGGAAGTAGGAAAACCCAACTGTAACTGTAAAGACACAGAGTCGACATCATCCCAGCGACACAATTTTCAATGCAGAGTTTGTTGACTTGATTCTATGTATAGCTAATTATCTGTGCCTGATTGCACTTTAAAGACGCCCCGTTGCAAAGTTCCTGTTATTGCATTATTCATGGACCCTGAGAGGAGAACAGAGGGGCTGGAACAAAAGTAATTAAGAACTCTGAGAGAAGAAAGTCTTTCATTAGGGGGGGGAGTGTGTGTTTGTCAGCCACTGAGATGATGGAACACTCATGCCAACATTAATTGAAACAGTACCGCGTAAACCTTTTGCTTTGAGGAAAGGTCATGTATTGAGTGTTTGTGTAGCACTGTGTGCGTGCGCGTGTGTGTATGTGTGTACCCTCACTGAGAGCACGGAAATCACTTTGTAAAGTTGTTCATGGCCGGAGACGTAAAGAGAGTGACAGTTCAGTAGAAAGATGCCGTTTTTAAAAGGGAGCAAGAGTCCTGGGAGGAGGGAAGGCTTTTCGTTTAGTATTTTTTACACAGCACATTTTAGGCCACCTCCAGAAACACTACTGTTTTCTCTAGGAACCTGCAGGGGTGAGCTGAACATAACAACACGGTCACATACTGGCTGGTTCAGCTGTAGATGCCTGCTCTGGTTCTGCTGTAGCCTTGGTTCATTTGTAAATGTGCTGAGGTTTCGCTAGGTCACCACATAGGCTTCTCGTGTTGTCCTTGGTTGCCATCCCAGGGACTCTATCATTCCACCTCTGCTTTGTTTTCCTTGAGCCAGCACTCTTTCATGATGCTCTGGCGTTTTTAATGACCATGATGAATACCTTGGTCAGCTTTACTTAGTCTTTACAACAGCCAGGACTGGTTCAAAATGCATTTTGTTGAGTTAGTGTAACTTAGTAGTGGCTGGATGGGCGATTCAGCCAGACCACAGCCTCTCCTACAGACCACAGCTTCTTCTACAGACCACAGATTCTCCTACAGACCTAGCCTTCCTATGTGTATGTGCCTTTCATTTTCTTAAGCCTCTCCACTGTGATTGGTTTGAGATTTATGTCTACCCTTCACCGAAAAAAAAAGGTTGATCAATTGAGGGAACAATGAGTACTTCAGTTGCTAACAATGCTAAAACTCCATAATGTTTTAACGGCCGAGTTTACGAGCCTAGCATTTAATTTAAAGACGTTTTAAAAATGTCAGCTTCAACAAGGACTGTTACTGACGTGTGTTACCACTGAATGTTCCCTATAGAATCCCGAGTGAGTTATCTAGTTGTCTAATGAAACGTGACAGTCTGGGTGGGGGCAAGGCATCTCCCTCACTGATGGCTTGTACCGAGCTGCTTTGTGGACGCCGCGGAGTCACAGAGAACACCTACAGTATTTTCCTCCCTTTTAACTCCTTAGCTAGTTTTCTCTGGTATAATAAATAGAGTTGTGTCAGAGTATGCAAAACAGGAGGGAAAGTTAGGGCAGATCGACAGGCCAGCCCCAAGGGAAAGTGGAGAACCTGTAAATTATTCATAATGTACCCGTTGAGGCTGCAGCCGGGAATACTCAATGCAGAGAAGCCCAAAGAAACCAGGTCCCCAGGCCCCTCAGTGTTCACAAGAGCTTCACTACAAACCAATGTAAAACACAGATAGAGAAATGTTTGCAAGCATGCGTGCGCACACACACACACAACCACACACACGTTCCTCTCACCAAACCTGCTTGCTTCCAACTGACAAGGTGACTCATCTCTCCTCATCTCCTAAGACACAAATATTGCTCTGTCGTTTCCCACCCTGTTCTCTCCTCCACCTCTGCCTCTCTTTCTGCTGTTACATTTCACTGGGTGGTGAGACCTTGGTTGGTCAGAGGCAATGCCAAACGTGTCCCATCACCTCAGACACACACACATACACACACACAAACACACACAGACAGTACCCATCAGTCTAGCTGCTAGGAAATACTAATTCAGTGTCTACATGCCTGCCATGTGAGGGTACATTCATGTCACATAGAATAAAGATGATCTAATATTTCTGTGTGTCTCTGTGCGTCTGTAGACAGGAATAACCCTGTGTCGTCCATAACAGAATGCCTGGTGGTAACACTAGTCCAGTCTGGACTGGTTAAATTTGAAAAACGATAAGGGACCGTTCTTTCTTTGTCTGGCAGGCGGTTAAAAGCCAGCTTTGGAGTGTCCCCATCATATCTCCCAGAAGTGAACCATTACAGACAATTCCTCATCTGTAGTGGCATGAGTAGAGATGAGTTCTCTCCAAGGCCAGCTGTTCTGTTACCACCCATTGTGATCCCTCTTCAGAGCTGAGCATGGCGCTGCCAGCCTGTCAACCACTGCATGCCAATCACCGCCACTCTCCTGGTATATTCTGCCTCCAAAATACCGTGGAATAAGCCTAAACAAACAGGGAATTTAAAATTGTCCGTGCCTCTTAGCTGACATTTTAGCTCTGGTGAATTCCCTGGTGTGCCCCTTTTATTCAAACACCTGATGACAAACGGAAATAATGACCATGAAGGGAGGGCAGGGAACCACAACAAAAGGGGAAGACAAAGACGGAGAGCCATGTTAATTAAAACGGACCTCCCTGTGGGTCAGTCGGAATCCGCTGATGGTTCACCTAACTCAAAGCCCTGGGACGTCCCTTGGTTAAAGGCTGTTCTGCATCATTAGGCTGGATGCGTCTGGTTCTGTGAAAGTAAGGCTGGTGTGTAGTAGCAGTAGTAGCACTGTCGTAGTAGCAGTAGTGGTAGTGGCAGTGATAGCGGTAGAAGTAGTTGCAGTAGAAGTAGTTGTAGTGGTATCAGTAGTAGTAGTAGTAGTAGCAGTACCAGTAGCACAAGTGGCATTCGTAGAATTAGTTGCCAGCTAGTGTTTGTCTGGGGTGTGTGTGTTGCTTTGTGTTTGTCTGGGGTGTGTGTGTTGCTTTGTGTTTGTCTGGGGTGTGTGTGTTGCTTTGTGTTTGTCTGGGGTGTGTGTGTTGCTTTGTGTTTGTCTGGGGTGTGTGTGTTGCTTTGTGTTTGTCTGGGGCGTGTGTGTTGCTTTGTGTTTGTCTGGGGTGTGTGTGTTGCTTTGTGTTTGTCTGGGGCGTGTGTGTTGCTTTGTGTTTGTCTGGGGCGTGTGTGTTGCTTTGTGTTTGTCTGGGGCGTTTGTTGCGCTATGCTCTTCAGTGTGTTTCTGTCTATGGTAATGCAGTGTACACTGGGGATTGTGTGAAAAAGCAGTTAGCCAGCTTTGATTGCACTAGACTTCCTGTAGTCCTCATGACCACTTCCTGTCTCCCACGAGATCTGTAATTAAATGTTTCTTATTTTCTCTCAGAGCCACCTTGCCTCTCTATAGGCTGTTTTTTCCCCCAGCTCCTGTAGGATGAAGTGAGGAAGGGTGGAGAAAGCCAATCCACAGTAGTTCACAGTATTATCACGACTGGATGATTTAGCTTCTCCCACTTCTCTCTAAACCAGAATGGCTGGAACGATAATTACAGAGGAGAATTAGAAGCAGCAGGGAAGAATCCAGGGAGATTTATGCCACCAATTGGAGCCTTTGTTTGGCCCTGTTAGAGCCAGAATGAGATGTTTCTGTTTTCCGTTTCTGCAAGAGATCCCTTAATCTAATTAAAACCTCAGTAATGGCAGAGACACGACATCCCTGTCCGAACAACTATGGTGGTTTACACAACAAAGAACCCCCTTGGATTCCCCTCCTGTATGTTTTAGTAAACATAGTATTTTAAGTGGATCTGGGGACCTCTCGACGAGCTGAGGTCCAGAGATTACTGAAAGGGCATTAGTGAATGAAACGAGGTCTCTGCACACTCAGGTACAGTACAAGCTCTGATGAAGGTCTGACGAGCCAAAGCTCGGCCTGTTATTGATATTACATTGAACATTAATCCTAAATGTGAGCGGAGACTTCTTTTCATTTCATAAACAGAGTATTCAAATGAAATCACATTCCTAAAAGTTGTCAACAGGAACCATGTTCTAGACATGAGTTCTAAAGCCCCCCACTTATAGTTGTCCTCAACAGATGGAGGTATCACAAGGTCATACAGTGTTTATGCTTTGGCTGTTGGCCAACTGAAAACTTGTTTATGCTGTAAGAGTCATGTCATATTTTGAACATCTGGCCAGCTAGTAAGTACACTCGCGGGGTTTATGCTAAAAGTGTAAACTCATGTTTGAACTTCTGGTCAACTACGAAGATTGTTTGGGGTGATCTTGAAAGGGTCAAGCTGCATGAACTGCCATAAAATCGAGTCACACAAGCTGTGATGTAATATTAATTTGAACCTTCTTCTACAATCTACACAAATGTCTTTTTTTTCTCCTTTGATTTTAGAAATATGTTTCGGTGCTCACGCTCTTCTTAGAGAAGGCCTTTCCTGACAGAAATCGCCGAAGTTGACTTACAGGATCTCCCCAGATTGAGTCTGGCTCTGCCCACATCTTCCTAGGTTCTGTCCACTGCTCCACTAGCCTCCCATTGGAACCACCACTTGTTCTCTCAATTTATTTCTGAAAATCTTTGGTGGTGTTATGTGTCCATTAGAGAATGTGCTGTTCATCATGTACCATAGAGACACAGGAGATTGCCTGTGAGAATAAATGTGAGGGTTGCCTGAAACCCTCACATTTCAGATGGTTACCACACATTTTAGTACGGTCATCTGGCCACTTATGTTTTCCTTCTCAAACAGGATGCATTAATGTGTTGACCTCCCAGTGCTCATCAGTCTATGAATCCACTGGCAAAACAGGTGTCCACTCTCCTAACAGGCTAAACAATGAAACACACTATTTCACTTGGCAGTTGACCAGTTGCAAACAAACAATAGTTTTCCCTACTTCTGCTCTATGGCATCTGCCATCTCTTTCTTGCTTTTGCTCTCTCTCTCTCTTGATCTCTCTCTTGTTTGCTCTCTCTATTGCACTCTCTCTCTCGCTATCTTGCACGCTCTTGCTCTCTCTTCAATCCCAATGAAAAAAAAAGCCTATCATTTCACTCTTACATCATCAGATGCAATCACCTCGTGTTCAAAATGACGTTTCTCTCATTCTGTTAAACCCAGTATTCATTGCTGACCAGCTGTATGTGTCCACATTGTGTTTTACCTTCCAGGCTTCATAAAGCAATGCAGTCAAGCTAATATAAAATGTTTTATCTCAGTTCTCTACCTCTTGGTTATGGATGCCATGCTAGAGTTTTTCCATCCAGCCGAAAGGTTAAGCTGCAGAACATTACCCCGACCCTCTGGCCTTAAAATGACACTGTCTGGGAGACAGACAGACTGGTATTAAAAACAACCCAAGACACGGTCATTCTCAGACCTGGACACTAACCCTAACCCTCTAATACCCTTTTCATCTGAAGTGTGTCTCGTACTAAGGAATTATAGGAGGCGTTATTTAAGAATTTGATAGGACACATTTGACACCCTCTCTTCCGTTTTCATTTCTGCTTGTCAGTCTCTCAGCTACCCCCACAGACTGATGGGGGTGAAAGGGAAAGAATGGTTTTAACGTTTCACCCTGCTCTCAGAGCGCTCTCTGTTGCCGTGGCGTATTATGAACAGATTTGTTAGTAGTGGAGGACAGGGTTACCGTGGCAACCTGGGACCTATGCTATTTTTGTTCCAGCCGATACTCTACTCCTCTCGCTGTCCTCGCTCCCAAACCATCACCCCCCGGTTTCTCATCCTCCTCCTCTTTACACTCTCCTACACATCCCTCCCTCTATCTCTATCCTTCATATCCCCCCCCCTCCCACGCTCCCTTCTTCCCAACCCAATCTCCAGCTTTGAGCTTCTCTGTGCTCAGTCTCACACTAAACCTTTATAGGAGCTTAAAAGACAGATCTCATAACAGCCGGTCTGCCGACCAATCCTCCAGCCGGTCTGCCGAACAAACCTCCAGCCGGTCTGCCGAACAAACCTCCAGCCGGTCTGCCGAACAAATCTCCAGCCGGTCTGCTGAACAAATCTCCAGCCGGTCTGCCGAACAAACCTCCAGCCGGTCTGCCGAACAAACCTCCAATCGGTCTGACTAACAAACCTCCAGCCGGTCTGCCGAACAAACCTCCAGCCGGTCTGCCTAACAAACCTCCAGCCGGTCTGCCGAACAAACCTCCAGCCGGTCTGCCGAACAAACCTCCAGCCGGTCTGCCGAACAAACCTCCAGCCGGTCTGCCGAACAAACCTCCAGCCGGTCTGCTGACCATCCATACATTCAGCCATACCTGCCTTAGTACCCGAGAGTTATCTGCAGCCTCCATAATAACGTTCATTCCTCTGCAGGTCCAAATATGTAGGTGTGTCTGTGTGCATAAGTCAGCACATGGACCGGCCAGAATGGCTTATATATTCTCATACCTCTCCTGAGATCTATGTAACTAATGGTCTTGGTAAGCCCTGGTGATGATGTAGCAACTGGATCTTCTCACTGAGTGGATGGGCTGAAGGTAGGGCTGTTGCGGTTAAGACTTTCTTCAACCGCATTTCTGTATGTGGCTGAACACCGCAGTTTGCATTACAACCGCAGATTCCCCCCGAGGAACGATGCTTTGTTGATGGCTGAGTGAAGGGGGGGCTATGTTTTGGGGGTCGGGGGCAACGCGACGACCGACATCTCAAAAGTGCACAGGTGCTGGTTGAGTATGAACACATTATTGCATTTGAATTTGCTTCTTGCTGGTTCTTTGGCTTTCTAAAAAGACAGCCGTTCCACTACATAACGTCATTATTATTATTAATATTAAGAGATGACGGATATGAAACAAATTAAGTGTATTTTATTTTACAATGTTCCATGGAGCCAGCTCTCCATTCTCCTTTTTTAGAAGGCCAAAGTGCGTCCAAATGGGCCCCTTTAACATTTGATTCCTCTACCAAAGCCATATCTCCATTGTTTTTGTTTTTTTGATTAGTGAAAAATAACAGGCCATACCAGATACCACCTTTATAGAGTGACAACGTTACTCAGCCTACAATTGCATCTTATAAGTGCTTATGTTCGAATGTCATTTATTGTTTCAAAGTTTCAAAATGTTTCAAATGTTAGTTCTAGGCTTAGAGCATGAAATGAACACAACCAAAACCAAATCAAAACAGTTCTCCCTATGCGAATGATGGACCCTTCGCAACAATGAAGTGGAAAACGTCATGGAAAAAATGACAGCGGTTGTGGTGGTTGTTTTCCATTTCCCCTCGGGTATTGTGAAACCGAAGTGTTTTTCACGACAGCCCTGGCCGAAAGCAGGCTCAGACAAACTGATTTGCCCATCCCTATGTGTTGTTAGTTGGGAATCAATGACAATAGATCAGGTGAGGGTCACAGCTGAGGACTATTATTATCTTGCATGATCACAGTTTCATATAAATTGAATTCCCCCTTTTGCCGGACTGCGTAAGCGGACCTGGCCAAGAAGAGCGAATGTCTCTTACTGAGTGAGTGACTGACTGACTGACTTACCCCTTGTTGTATAGCGTAGTGGTTAGAGTTGTGGACTGCCATGTGGGCGACCGGAGTTCGATCCTCGCCATGGACAGAACAAAGAATGCATTAGGATTTGTTCTGGACAGACAAAAACTTCACTGGCTACAAACTTCAGTAGCTAGGTTATAGTAAGCCTAAAATAAAACTGTTTATGGTTATATTACGACTATTTATTATGGATTTTTCAAGTATGCATCCGTGCATGCTTTTTGGGGTAATATAGACCACAACCCCTTGCGCAGTAAAAGAGGAGGGGTTTCCCCGATTCTCTCGTCTTTTCACTTGACGAAAAAGTCAGTTATCACCTATATTGATAGTTATTGTATCAATGTCATTCACGATTGAAAGAAAAACGAATGTTGTTGTGCCATGAAATGAAATAGCTTTGGCAGTGTTAAGTTCATCTACAGTTTCGCTAGCAATCACTCAATTCATATGACTATTCCAAGTAGTAAGTAGATACTAGTAGGCCTATTACTGGCTAATAAAATCCATAAAGTTCATTGATGCTATTTGTGGTGGAAGAAAACTAAATAAGAAACGTTAGTCAGTTTAACACAATGATTTTTGGTGTCTAGCTCAATATTCAAACTTGGCGTGATGTTAATGCATGACAAAATGATCTAATGTCACAACACAATTTTCTGCTGAGGTAGTATGTCCCAATTGATCCCAATACTGGCATATTAGCTTACTATACACAAAACCGTACATACTTCACCATAATCTGCGAAGTATGTACATGTAGTATGTAGTATGCGACTTGAGATTGGTTTTGTCATAGTTCACATAGCGTCATGGTTAGCTATTCAACTGTTATTATATGGACGACCATCTACAGTAACCTTTGGACTGACTACCAGCAAGCCTTGTGGTTTTGTGGGAACATCCCCGACCTTTAATATTTTGACCCAGGTTCAGTTCCCCTCTCAGACGTTCTAATTTTTGTCTCTCAGAAATATTTATCCACTCTATACTTTTCAGCCATCACACAACAATTTATATCCACTCTGTAATACCATGAATCTCATATATTTAAGAGAATAATTGTATTACGTGACCCTTTTATATTGTTATTGTTTTCTAAAGAAACAAACCAGCCATGGAGTGATTGGAGTCAGTGTTTTTGTTAAAGGTAGGCTGTATAGCTATTAGCTAGCCATCTACAGTAATCTTTGTACAAGAGTACACTTTAGTTCTGTTAATAAACATTCTGTTTTCCACATTTTTTCAGCAAAAATGTAATGGCTAAGGTAAAAGTTGCATTCCCGCTGTTTAATTAGCGTAATGATTAAAGATGCCACATAGAAAACCGCAGATTGAAACCAGCCAGGGACAACAACATTCATCACTTCTAATCACGGGCCAGCTCAACTAGGCTTGCCTGGTTGCTTTTCTGGTTAGGTTCCAACTGTTGATCCAGAAAGGTTGCCTTTTTGCTGAAAGACTGGTTAGCCAAAGCAACCTTTCTGATTTGCTGTTCAGGAGAGGAAGAGGAACCACTGTGCTGTTGTTTTCAGGTCAGCTGGAGGACGGTGAAAAGGGAAACTTGTCCTGTGGATTTAAAAAAGGAACAGTTTGAAGTTTGCCAAGCACATAGTGTGGCTCGTTGAGCTGATGTCAATGGCGTTCTGGCGTCCCCTGGGAGAACGGTGGCTGTCTCCGTCCTCACGGTATCTCCAGTCTGGAACACTTCTCTCTGGGGTGCCACCGCAGGTCCTTTTCACAGGACAAAGGATGTTGAGTGTTTTTGCCTAAAATGGCAGTAACTTCTTATGATCCAGAACACACTCAGACTTAAGCTAGCCAAAGTCTTTTAATGTGTCATTAGCCTTTTGACAGTGTCGTCCTGTTGTCATCTCTCCAGCATCTCAGGCTGATCTCTGGGATGTCTTTGTGCCCCCAGATGATGTGGACCGGAGCTAGCTGTCAATGGGGTGAGCTGACCACCAGTTAGCCTCTGTACCACAATGTCACCTTCCAACTAAATACCACCAACTGTCATTTGTTTAGGGGAATGTGGTGTGCCCTTCATGGTGTTCCAGTGCCAATACCCAAAGAGATGCCAATACAGAGGGGTTAAGCATTATTCAAACGCTGGACTGTTGCTCCCTGCCTCCAGTGAGATGGCTGTGTTTGTTTGAATCAGTGCCAGGGATATGGTGGAGAGAAATGGTGATGGAGAGACTGTGAGAGTTAGGGAAAACGAGATGGAAAGAGAATAAACAGGGTAAGTGCTTCATTCTAACCTCATCTTCATTAGCAATGAGGCAATCGACTGGTTTTTACCAACCAAACTCAAAATAGGCATTTCTCCAATTTTTCTGAGCATTCTGTTTTGTTGTCATCAGTGAGGTTTTTTCAGTTAAGATTCCTGATATGTTGTGGCCGGTTTGTGGAGAACCCAGGATCAACTGTCAAGCTATTGTCTTTAAAAGAGGCTTGAAAAATGCTACGTGTTACCACACTGCAAAAAATCGAAGTCTTATCAAGTATACTATATTTATCTTGTTTCCGGGTTAAAAATCTATCCATCCTTAAAATAAGATACATTTCCCTAACAAGCTCCATTGGTATTAGATAACACTTGGTTTGAGTAAATATGCCTTAAAAATCTTGTTTAGCATATAAATCTTGTTTTAAGTTACGTTTTAGGAGAAACAAGTTCTTTTGACTTAAGAGAGACACTGAAACACAATTGAGACATCTGACCAATATTAATTATTTTTTCAGTAAATATTAAACTGCCCCTTATTTTATGTCTGATTTGCTAAAAATATTTTTTTTCCAGCTAATTTCAATATACATGCCATTTTCAGATGCCTAAATATTTGTGTTTGTTTCAAGAAGCGTTACCTAGTGTAATTTGTCTTATTTCATTGGCAGATGATTTCACTTATTTCAGATGGCAGATTATTTCACTTATTTCAGATGGCAGATTATTTCACTGCAGCTCTCTCCAAGGGTTTCCCTGTGAAAGCATTCCTTAGCTATGACACGGATGGCCAAGTGAAAACCTTCCACTACATTCAGAGCCATGGGGGATGATGACCTGTCACTTTCCCTGTCAACCAGTATTATTTATGGAACCAGTGTTTCATAGTGAGAGAATGTGACATTCTGCTACCTCCCTCCCTGCTGTTAAAAACTTTTTCCCTCTGTAGAGTAACATAGCTGTTATTGATTGAGGGGTGTTTTCTGTAGACCTACAGATGTTCTTGTCCTGATGTGATGGGGTTTTAAGTGGTAATGTTATGGATATGTAGGAGTTTGACTCTGCTTCCAATGAGGTTACAGGACAATATGCCCCCACTTACTTTTGATTGATGTTTTTTTTTCATAGAAAAAAGGCGAACGTGAGTTATTTGTGTGTCTGTTCCTGTTTGTGTGCATCTGTCTGTGTGCCTTTATGTGTGTGCCAGCTTGTTCCTGTCAGTTAATCTATAATCATTTGACTGCTTGTCGAGCCTCAACACCATTACTTTAATAGTAGCCGATAGTGAAGCCACTTGTACCCTATTACTTGAACAGTGAGTTGATGAGCCTCATCCCTCACTCATCTCATCTCAACTTTACATTGTTCTTACCTTTCACTCACACTGATGGCAGCATAAGCTTCTCTCTGTTAGCCCCTAATTGAGTTGCCAGTGCTTGTGAGTTTGTCGCTTTGAAACATTCGAAAAATAACCTAAAGCTCCGCCCCTATCAGCTCATTTAGAAGGAATGTTGGGGGCTTTCCGGGCTCTCTTAGTGTGTCCCTTGGCTCACTGGTTTGATGTCCGGTTCTCTCAGTATGTCACTGCCGGGGAGAGAAGCCGTGCAGCAACACACCACCCATCTGACAGGGCTCATTTTCTTTACATTAAATTAAGAACTATTACATAAACAGTATATACCAAGGCCTTGCCAGAGAGCGAGAGTGAGATAGAGAGGGAGGGAGTGTGTGTGTGTGTGTGCGTGCGTGTGTGTGTGCGTGCGTGTGTGCGTGTGCATGCGTGCGTGTGTGCGCGCGTCTCCAAGCACCAGCATCAGGGGTACATAGAGGTCACCTTAGAACAACAGCTAATTATTCACCATAAATTATAATTCCCTACTAACAAACTTGCCTGGCAGACCACTGTCAGGTAGGTGAAATCTAATGTCTGGAACGTACAGTTCATAGAATGTACATGTTATGGCCATTATTATCCTAGTAAAACGTCACCCTGTAGCTGAGCAATAGACTAGATTCAGCGACAGGATGTTGTTTGTTGGAAGGGATGGTCTGGGGGCCGGAACATCATTCAATTAATTATTTAAAAGGGTATTTGTGGGCCCCTGAGTGGCGCATTAGTGAGTCACTGCCTCAGTACATGTGTGTCGTTGCGGCCACCAGTTTCAACTGTGGTTATTGCATACTGACAGGGGGTTAAGGAGAGGGTGGTTCAAATGGACTCAATGCTGGCCAGGGTGGATGACAGTCAGGGTCGCCTTGTCTCTTTGTGTCTTGTCCGGTGCCTGCAAGTTAAATGGTGATTGTGAGTTCAGGAAATGCATTCCACGCAAGCATGTATTTGCTGGAATGTACTTTCTGATTTAGCGAGCAGTGTGATAACAAGCAGAACAGCTTGGTAAGATTGGAATTGAAGGGCACTGTAGCTTTAACTCTCCTGAACCAACTAAAGCAAAGCCATAATCATAAATTGGGCGTCACAAAATGTGGGAATGGAGAAAGCATATAAATGTGTCTGTTCTGTATATATTCCAGATTTGCCTAAAAACACATTATATTTCAGAATAATCATAATTAACTACCTTTTGCATTGGTCAGCGATCAGTGTCTCTTGTTTTAATTACTTGGAAGCCGAGCTCCTACATTTCTTTTAGTTATTAAAAAAAACAAATTAAACCCCAAATAAAATGGTCCATTTGTTGCAGAACAGCCATTTAGCTTATTCTTACATGAGAGAACAATGATGGTACTCTGAAACCAAAGAAGAAAAGCCTAGTAGAGATAATAGAATATTTATGTTGCTTCTTTATGGTGCCAATCCCTTACACCTAATAGTGTACAGAAATGGACCTTGCAGAGATATCTGTAACATAGTGTATCTTCATTGGCTGGACATATAGATGTCCTAGAGATATCTAGGAAAGGGCCAATGTAATATCCCTCCATTCTAATCTGCCTGAGGGGAAAGTACTTGACCTGAGCACTTGGCACTGAAATTATGATTTCATAACTGTCTAGTCAAAGACCAAGAAATTACAAGGCAAGGGGGGATCAAAGAAAGTAGACTTGTTGCAGGTTTTACACTTCTTGGTTATTGAAATACTATTTTGGGTTTAAAGTGAACTTTGTACTTAGATGTTTGAACATGGCTAAAATTTGGTGCAGAAAGAATCCTTCCCTGCAGTGAAACCTCAGTGTCTGATAAATGACCTTTCATTTGCTATGTGGTATTGAAAAGGTGCCGCTAAATCATATCTGTATTTATATTTGTTGTAGGGTTGGAGCTGTGTGCAGAGCTGTGTGCAGAGCTATGTGTGTTGTCCTGTTTAAGCCCCAGACAACGGCAGTTCAGTGGTTGTCAGTCACACTTCAGCTGGCCTCTCTTTGATCACTCCCACTCACTGGCCCCACTCCCTACGACTACCAAAGCTTCTCAGAAAACTTGAATCCTCCATACAGACAAGCATATTTCTTTGGTTACTAGTGGAACCCTTCTCATGTACCACAATTGGTTTACATGGTTGGAGTGATATTCTGTGAGGATGAGGACAGAAGCTTTGACAGGAAACGGCTATGTAGAGTGTCTGGATCTAGCAACCCAAGGATGAAGGGATCAAAGCCAGCCAGCCAGATTCCCAATTTCCTTTTTTTGAAAAATAAGGGGTCAAAACCCCAGACTTAGACATTGTTTGAGTTTTGTGTGTTTCCTCAAGACAGTTACAGGCCTGCTTACCCTCAGAGATGGCTGGCAGAAATAGACAGCTCTGCTCCCCACCCTCTCCACATGGCTTTGGAGTTAATTGCCTGACTCTAGACGACTTCTCTCCCTCATTAAGGCGATGGTGAAAGGCCCTTCTAGATATCCAAGTCTTTTCTTGGTCTCATCCATTAAAGTGAGCAGTACTTGTATTACTTATAAGGCTGTCACCTCTTTGTATCACTGTAGCTGGCACCATTCATTTTACCTCCATGTATGGTGCCTCTCCAACCACAATGCATCAGTCCTAAACAGTTAGTATTATGCCCACATGAACCGGGGGTTTAAAATATACAGCTGGAAAGGAACGCTTCAGAAAATATGGCACGAACTGCTAGTTGTTTTCTTTAAGCTCAGTAAAAGTATGTGAATAATTGAGGTGTGTTTGTGTGTGCATGTGCTGCTTCTTCACCAAGTGACAAAGTACACAAGCAGCCTGCTGTAGACTGCCAGTGAGAACACACACCTTATGATGAAGGACTTAAGGTTTTAAGTCCATATAAGCTCTCTCATAGCGAGGCCCTTTAAGTGTGGATGCACTACAAGAACAAGAAGGACTCCTCCCGTTGGAGGTCACGCTGCCTAAGGTCACTTTGGTAGCGGAGTGGGGGTCCTCTCCGTCTGATCAGTCAGAGCCATCACAGAACAAGCCAACCACTGACTGCTAGAATGCGTAGAAGAGAATTTTTTTCTCTCATATGAATAACTAATATTTACCTACATCCCGATTCACAATACAAATGTATTCAGTGGTGCTATAATGAGTGGTGTTGAGATATAAATGACAGTCTGGTGTCCCAGGGGGGTCTTGGCCACTGCCTCCGGTGCACATTTATACTGCTCCAGTAGAGGTTTGAATCTGGCTCACTGCTCTTTCAGCCAAAGTCTCTCTTTTGTATTTGCCACTCTCAAATAAAGCATAACAATGCCCAAAGATATATCTGAGGTCTCTGGCAAGATTATTTTTTCAGTGCAATTTAGTGTAAATGCCAAAGTAGATTGTGTTGCAATAGTCGCATAATTACAAGCAATGACATGCATCCTAGAATGATGGCAAATTTGTCTAGGTAGAAATAAATCCCTTTAACTCTTGGTTTCCCAAACTGAGTGCGGAGGCCTCCCAGGAGTGTGTGGTTCTGTTGTGGTCATTGCATTACACAACTCATTCCAGTTTCAGGTCATCATCTGGCTTTGATTAATGGTCTCAGGCCTCAGCAGATGAGTAGCTATGTCTCTTGTGTCCCTGGCTGCAGCTTGCTCTCCCTGAGGCAGGGGGCTGCACACTTTGACAGGCAGTCCAAAAAGACGTTAGAGGGATATATTAACCTAGACACATTATCAGTATTAGTCAATTTTCCCTTTTAAAGGGAGTTTCTATATACATTTTTCTACTAATGAATGAATTATATTTACCTGTTGATTCTTGAATAATGTAACTGATAAACGATGGGCTTACTTACTATTGTTTCTATGGCTGATTCCATCTTTAACTGTCCTAAACTGATAAACACAGTCCTGAACTATAATCTGATTAACACAGCCCTGAACTATAATATGATGAACACAGTCCTGAACTATAATCTGATGAACACAGTCCTGAACTATAATCTGATGAACACAGTCCTGAACTATAATCTGATGAACACAGCCCTGAACTATAATGTGATGAACACAGTCCTGAACTATAATCTGATGAACACAGTCCTGAACTTTAATCTGATGAACACAGTCCTGAACTATAATCGGAGGTCACAGTGGCCTGACCATGTAAACAAGCACCCATCACGTTGCTTCCAACCGCCATTACCAAGGCCTGGTTGAAATGTCACCATAACCTCTGGCTCCCCCTCCATGCTCAGGAAAAGGCAGAGTTTCCTACATCTATTAGTGTTAAAATGTGAGCTCTGATTACCTGCCTCTATGTCTCAGCTACGGATGTGTTTCCTTAAACTGTGTCCGGTGTTCTGTCTCTCTGCCTCCCCGAACCCACCGTGTGGTTCTGCCCTGGTATCTAACTCCTCTCTTTATTGGCATGGGAAACAAACGTTTACATTGCCAGTGCAGGTACAAAAACAATAAACAAAATCTAATTAACAGATCAAAGTCGAACAAATGGCAGTAACACAGAATTTCTGTGCAATATGCACATTTTAAATGTGATTTTATCATTTATGTGCACTATTTATAACAGTGCAAGAAAAACACAAAAAGATCAAATTAAATTAAATAAACTGTGTAGAAATTTAAAGAACTAAAACAAATGAGCTGCACAGTTTGTTGTATTTGTCCTCCATCTGATGTCCTTCTATTGTGGCAGCAGGTCTTGAATGTCGCTGCCGTGGTAACACACTGGGCTATTTCACCTGATCCATATGGAATCTTGTCGATATTGGATTTTCTTTCTAATTCTTTATTGATCTGTGTGATTGGAGGGAAGGAACGGGCTCTTATGTCCCCATACACGTGTCTCTCCTTGCAGGTTTCGAGCTGTTGTACCAGCCGGAGGTGGTGAGGCTGTACCTGTCCCTGCTCACTGAGAGCCAGAACTACAACACCCTAGAGGCTGCTGCAGGTGCCCTGCAGAACCTCAGTGCCGGACAGTGGACCGTGAGTCACATCCGACATACACACATTCTGATTATGGGGAAGAAGTTGGACTAGTCATTTAGCCTAACCTATCTCTTCTATCGTCATCAACACACGTCCACTGGGTTAGTAGTAAGTGTGGTATTTAGTCCAGCTCCGTCGTATTATCACTTATGACTAGTGTCAAGTACGGAGGCTATTCATGTTCTTCCCCTCAGGAATGGAATCATCTTCATAATGTGTCTATGTTAAGCCTGGAGATTTCTAGCATGCTAGCGCTATCCTGATTGAATTCTAACACCTATTTGTCACGCTGTAAACATATCCACAGCATTCACCAGCAGGCTCCGGCCCCGCGCTAGCTCTTTCTTCATCCTCAGCTCGTTCACAGCTCTCTCCCTCCACAGAGCTGGCAAAACACAACAGTCAGGATGCGAAATTGAAATGAAAACATCAAAGCGCTTACGCGTGACGTAACACGCGTGTAGACGTACCATGTTTGAAACATGTCACCATGTCCCTTTCTGCTCAGTGCTCCATGACAGTTCTGCACTGGTGATTTTTAATGTGTGGTACAGTATATAGAGGCATGTATCCCTGTGTAGTTTGAGCAGAGGAGGATAGTCAGGATGCCAGGCTACCCTTTGGGGTTTGGGGCAGCTGTGAGCGCATCAGACCCATCTGCTAAGAGAGATGGACGCAACGGGTCCCGCTCCCTATTAAGATATCTCCAGCTTTTTATTTAACATCCTCTCTTCATCCTCTTGCTGCTCCCTAGCTGTCACTGGGTAGTTTGTTGTAGGTTTACCAGTGCCGCCCAGTGGTCTGTTTACGGTATTACATTAGTTTAATTACATCTCAGGGGGTAACACAGTTCAGTAGAGGAGCTCTTTCATGTCCAGCTTAATGTTTTGTGTTACAGGAAAAGAGAGAATTTATTGATGTTAAATTACAGTCGAATTCGGTCACATGACAGTCTGTGCCCTGCTGTGTTATTCTGGAAGATTCCAGAGACCACGCCGCGCAACTGTACAGTAATCATATATGTGATGGAAGGGTTTATGTGTTGGCAGTTATTTATCTCTCTGTTCAGTGTATCCTCCATGTTACCCACTGTGTCCTCAGTGGTCCAACTACATCCGGGCCACGGTGAGAAAGGAGAAGGGCCTTCCCATCCTGGTGGAGCTGCTGCGTTCTGACTCTGACAAGGTGGTACGAGCCGTGGCCATCGCCCTGCGCAACCTCTCCATCGACCGCCGAAATAAGGACTTGATTGGTACGACCGCTGACCACGTAACAAGACACGCTCTGCACAACGCCTCGCATTATGGCGTGCAGTATGAAGGGTTTAAACCCTCTGGAATACTCAGAGGTCCTATAGCTGTTAAAAATGCCCGTCAAACCTGTCAGGCTGAATCTGAATGTGTTGTCCACGGATTTTAGATTGGAATGAATGTCGACAAGTCAACGTTATAATTGGTATTTTCTCTCAGAGCAGTTTTGAATGACCGCAGGGTGTAGCAGATGTAATGCAATCTGAATGTTGATACACCTACTACCTCTCTATCTGACCTCTGCCTCCTGCTCTTTGACCCCTGCAGGAAGCTATGCCATGAGGGACCTGGTGAGTAATCTGCCCAGCGGTCAGCAACGGCCAGCAAAGAACCTGGAGGAAGACACAGTGGTAGCCATTCTCAACACCATCCACGAGATTGTGACGGACAGCTCAGAGAACGCGCGTTCCCTCATCCAAGCCCAGGCCATCGAGAAACTGGTGGCTATCAACAAGACCAGGTACAGCGCAGACTAATGCAGTCAAACAACTGAATCAATCTGTCAAACAACTGAATCAATCAGTCAAACAACTGAATCAGTCTGTCACACATCTGAATCAAACTGAATCAACCACATTTGCCGCGTTATGCCTATTTGCCATTACAGTATGTGCAATATGTCTCGAACCTCCCCCATGAGAGAAGGTCCCTGCCTCTAACTGCTCTAACTCAGTTGTTCGAGCATAGTACTTGCAATGCCAGGGTTGTACGTTTGATTCCCACCTAGGGGCCAGTTGTGAAAGGTATAAACTGACATAAGTCGCTCAGGATTTAAAGCGTCTGCTAACTGACTCATGTAGATGTAAATCCGGAGCGTTTAATAATAGAACGTTCTGTCATTTCCATCCGTAGATCACTACTTCCTCTGAATAGATATTTCCTGGAAACACAATGTAGTGCGTTTGACTTGAATACTGATTCTTTGAACAGGAACTTAGGAGATGTTTTAATGATTTCCCAGTTTCCTCTGTGTTGCATATCCCTGTCCTCATTTGCCGTTGACTGATTGCGTGTACTTGATCAAGTCAGTCCGCCAGAGACACGCATGTTTTGATATCTGTCTCTTTCTAGAACCTATTGATCATTTAGGATGAGTTTCGACTGGGGATTTGGTGTCTTTATTTAACACAAAATAAACGTTTCCGTTAAACCCATGAGATTGACCCCCCCGTCCCCGTCCCCCCCCAATGTAATTAACAGAAGTAGCTAATGAATTGAATGAAAGGGGATGTGTGCGGCCGTTGGGGTCTGAATTAAAAGCGAGCTCCTGGGGACCACCAGTGGGAATAGATGGATGATCACTTTGAATGGGAGATTGATAGTATTCAGCTTCAGTCTCCACTTAGCTGCTGGCAGTGGTTGGGCCCAACGAAACAAATGTTTCCATTGCAAATTGTTTCGGTCTGGTCTAATAAATACCGTTCTGCCTCATGCCGTCTCCCTCAGCCAATCATCACGTGAGAACAAGGCTGCCTCCCATGTGCTGCAGACGGTGTGGAGCTACAAGGACCTAAGGAATGCCCTGACCAAGGACGGATGGAACAAGAGCCACTTTCAGGTATACAGCTGTGGCAAAAAAGACAGGCGTGCACCTGCACACTCATGCACACGCATTCAGTCGATAGTGCTGTACACTCATATGTCCCTACTCTGTCCCCCTCTCAGCCTACAGCCACCAGCGCCCCAAAAGCAGCCAAGAACGGCAAGCCAGGCTACGACGACACCACTCTGCCCCTGATGGAGAAGAACCAAGGTCAGTCTGGGATGGCAGGCGAGACTGGGGGTCATCTGGGCCTTGCCTACTGTGGTGAACTGAGTGAGGAAACCATAGATATTTCTAACAGCATTATCTTTGGATGAAGCTGCTGTTGTTACTGTCTTTGTATCAGAGGCCTTGACTAGACTCAGGCCTGTGGAGGATGGCTCCCTGTGCTTGTCTTTGTGTGATCTCACTCACAGTAGCAACTGTCAAAGGCCTGTTTGTGAAACCTTTTCCCGTCATTGTTCGGCTGCATTGTTTGCGGTCAGTAACATCAGGATGGTGTGGTCTGGAGAGCGAGTTTTCTAATCCAGTAGTGTGTTCTGAACAAATCAATTCACGCAGAATATAATACGAATGTTCTAAGGCAGTTTTAGCAGCAGTCCATGAAAACACTAAACATCTAATTGACAGAGGAGTCGAGAGCATGACAGCGCTTTGCCGTCTTTTGTTTCTGGCCTTGTGACAATTCTTTTCTGCCATGCGTTTATGAAGTACAGTAGTCATTCACACCCCTTCTCAGCCTGCCTGCATTACTGGTGAAGTGTAGCAGCAGACAGCGACCGAGAACCGTCGGCCTGAAAGCATCATTGGCTCGTGAATTAAACAAGTTGTGTGTTTGGTGCTCATGACAAAACTGGCATATATATATAATGCTTTTCAGGCACCAAGAAAAATGGAAGGGGTGATATGATACCTATGGACGAGCTTGGTCCAGGTAAGACCGAGTTTGCATGACCTCAAACGCCGACGAGGAACACTAGCAGTCTTAAATGGAATGTTCTTATCTCTATGAACTCCTCACAGTTCAGTCACGCTAACAACACCGTTGCCAAAAAAAAAGATAACGTTTAACCAATGTTGGGAATAAAGAAAGATATGAATTGTTGCGATGCTCTGGGCAATGCAATGCAGTGCTGCGCTGTTTTTCTTTTTAATGCTGCAAGACCCCTCTCTTAACAAGATGTTAGTACAAAGATGGGCATTCATTCTGTAGAACAGATTGTAACAGAAAGTGTGAGAAATTCTGTGTTCAAACCCTACAAACCAAACTGCTCTCTTGAGAGCTCCCCTATTCAGTGTAAATGGAAACACAACAGTCTTGTTTATTGTCTAACTAATGAGTTGTTCCTCACAGGTCCAGTCCATTTCAATGCTGTAATTTCCATCCGCGCATTTACCAAGTGATCTCCCCCTGTCATGGTCTCTCTCTCATTAGATGGTTACTCCACCATCGACCAGAGAGACAAGGACTGCAAGTACAAGAGTGCTGGCGATGGGTCCGCGGACCTGGCAGAACGGGAGCCATTAAAGGTATGTCTGGTCTGGACCCACCCGTCACACCTCCCAAACACTAGTGATCAGGTTATTAAAAAGTCACAATGCTCCCTTTCTGTTAAGGCAGCCGAAACCCATTGCTATCAGAACCCTTGCCCATTTGTCTATGCCAGGTCCTTACTAAGAACGACCAAATGGCATCAATTCCTTGAAGATATATCTGGATTTTCATTTTCTGCAGCAGCAGTTGATGTTGTCGCCTTTCAAGCTGGGTGCCACGCATCTAGCAGTCCAATTTTCTGGCTGCCGACGGCAGATCTGAAAGTAAAGCAGCAGCTAATTGAGTCTAAGCTTTGTGATTGAGAAAGTAATTAATGTGGGACTCATTAAAATAGTCCTCCCCTTCATCTCCTCCACTTTTCTTTATGGAGCAAGAGAAATGACCTGACCTTGTTCTCACAAACACACACACACACACACACACACACACACACACCCACGTCAGCCTGCATGGCAAGTGGCAGAATGCCCACCCCTATGCCGAACTCAGAGAAAGACGTTGATTTATTCACATCCTTTCCAGTCATGTGTTTCCCATTTAATCCAATCACAGGATTATGTTCTGACAGGAATATCTGCCCGGTCAGTGTGGTGAATGTCTGCCCGGTCTGTGTGGTGAATGTCTGCCCGGTCTGTGTGGTGAATGTCTGCCCGGTCTGTGTGGTGAATGTCTGCCCGGTCAGTCTGGTGAATGACTGCCCGGTCTGTGTGGTGAATGTCTGCCCGGTCAGTGTGGTGAATGTCTAGGGTTGGTTGGATGGGTCAAACACACCAACACTTCTAGACATCCTCCTTGTTGATGGGTAAATCAGGTCAGACTACTGTAGTAGCTACTACTGTAGTAGAGTTCAAATGGGATGAGAAAATACATTCATATTTTACTGTTCTCCTTTATAGTCCCTGCAGGTGCTTCTTGAGATTACATTTTGAGGATTTCCCCTGTTTATCCGACCACAGCAGTATTCCAGTGTGAAGATGACACTAAAAAGTGTTCAGTTGTGCGCAGTGTCAGCTGCTGAGACAAGGTGCATTGTGGAGACACACGTGCTAGCCAACAACCGGTCTACTTCTGTGTCCAAATCCCCTGGAAGCAAATTAGCTGTCAGGCAGGACTGGAGATGGCAGACATGTCCTCTGTAGCCTACAACCCCCCCACCCCCTCGGGGTTTGAATCTATTTCAGCACAGAAACCAACAATGCTCAACCTTGCTTTCTAGACCTCCAGAAGGCTGCTGCCCAAAATGCACCTGCTGTTGAACCCCTATTGTTTGTCTGCATGCGTCAGTTGGTTAGTTTTTTCAGTCCCTCGTTGAGACTCTAAAAGCGTTCTTTATGTTAAGGAACTAACCCTGGCTTTCAGCTCTTCTGTTTGGACAATTTATTGACCTCTTTGTTTTGCCGTTAACCCCTTCTCCTGTTGCTGCAGAATGACACACATAGGAAACACTATATCAGGAGTAACAGGCCTGCTGTCAGTCTCCTGGATGCCTGTGATGTTAAACCTCAGCCTGTTGACTCCTGGGTCTAAATGCATGCATGGTAGGTCTTACCAACCTTCTGATTCCACCTCTTGGATTGTTAGACTGCATTCTTTGTTCGCTCCACCACCACCACCACCACGCTTTTTCTGTTTTAATCCTCTCACCCATCACTTCTGTTGCGTTTGTTTATGCTTGCACCATTGTTGAACCAGAGTAGCTGGCTTACGACCTCAAACCTCAGAAGAGCACAAAGTGATTGCATCATTTTGTTTGCAATATTCACAGGCTCCCTGACAATTGAAAATATGTTTCTTCTTGGTGAAGCGCTTCTATAGACATTACATGGATTATTACACGCACGCCACACTCCACCCAATGTAGCTCAGCTGAGCAGCTTGGGGTATAACATGGTGTATCTTCTATCCTCTCCCTATCTGCATTCATCACACACACTGTTTCCTGGTACAGAGAGCTCCTCCAGATAAATAATAGATGCCTGGATGATCACGCAGCAGCTTCTCTGTCTCAGATACTGGATGTGTAGACAGGCTAGACTTGGCTAGCGACTCCTTCGGCTTGGCTAGATTATAGTGTGTAAGGGGTGTCCACCCACTCTTGAGCTTTGGTGATTTAAATTTCACATCCTTATCCTTTCACATTTTCCCAGGTCAAATATGTTTATTCATGTTCTGAATCATTCAGTGGGGTCTTTCTCTAATATACAGTGCCCTCCCGAGTTATCGGCTCCCTTTGTAAAGAGGGGTGAAAAAGGTATGTTGTTTTTCATCAGCTTGATCTTGCACTCAAAATATGAGAGAAGTCTAACCTTCTCTCATATAACCTGTCTAATGACAATTGAGGTCATTGCTAAACGAAAAAATATGACCAGTTCCAATCAACATTCCAATGAAGTTTAGCAAACTAAATGCTGATGTTTATGTCTTTAAGATTAGAGGCAATATTCTGACAAGGCATCCAATTAGCTTGTTGGCATGGAGGTCATGTCTTATTGTAGTTTTGGCAACATTGTAACCAAGGTTTATCTACCTTCTGCAATTCTCCAACTGTGATCCTTGGAGAATTTTTACCTTTGGAACCATCCTTTGTGGAAGTTTTTTACTTTTTAATTATTGTCATCATAGTGTAGATGCGTATTTTTAGGCATGTTAATACTTTTAATAGCTATTGCCTAATTATTGCCTAATCTATGAAAATCAACAACTGAACCCGTCTTTATTTGTGTATTCTCATACCTTCAGCTTGGTGATAAAAGGGAGTTTGGCAGTGTCACCACATATTTATACCCCTGTGAATCTTGAACTCATTGATGACCTCTTATGAGTTCCTAATGATGCAGATTAACTTTTAAAAAACAATGTATTATTGAGAAGACACTTCTATTAGATTTGGTTTATAAGAAACCTACTGGTGCCAATAATTGAGACACATTTTTCAGAAAAATATATTCAGAATTTTTTATTTCTGTGAACAATACACTAATTAAAGCTTACATTTCCATCATATTTTGAGCGCCCTTTTTACTCATCTTTACCGAGGGGTCCAATAATACTTTTGATTATGTAACATTTTCTGGTCAAAATCTAGTGGTAAGCTTCGCTATAGCTCATTATACAGGATCATTTCATCACTCATTCATCTCTGGCTTCTTGTCCCATCACTATTCACTGAGTGAGTGTTCTGTGGGTGAAAGGCTGTGGTAAATGGCTGAAGGTGAAGGCTGTATATCTACATGGCTGTTCATTCCATTTTTCCGCCATCACCCATGACTTCCTCAAGTTGAAATGAAAGGGATCAACCATACTTTACTATCATGAACTGTCTCCTTGTGAGGTGCGCTAAAACTACTGGTAATATCACCAAATGTTAATAAATCCTGCGTTAAGTTTTGAAAACTATTCAGTTGATTTAATACTTTAAAAATATTTATTGATCACAGCATAAAGATCTTTTTCTGTCAATTAATAGCAAAAATGTATTGCATTTAGCAATGATTTGCTTAGAAAAGGATCTCATCTAACGAAGACATGCTTAGAAATAACAGTGTCCGGCAGGTAAGGCTACACAATTATATGTAAGGCTTGATTCATTTTTGTTACCCAAGCTGGATTTTTGCAGCTGCCATTCAAACGTTATCCCTGTTAGCAATATCTCTCTGTCTTCTTTTTACATTGAAATTAATATCTTTCAAGAAAGTATGAATGTAGTGATTTATGTGTTGTATTGTGATTTTGTAATGTAACTTGATCACTGTGCCCTCTGCTTTTAATATTCAACCGCCAAAATGACCTGTACTGCATCCCATTGCACCCTATTACTTTTTTAGTGCATTTTTATTGCCAGTAGTGCACTATGAGGGAATAGAGTGTCTTTTGGATGCATTGCTGCAGGGGTTGACCTCATGTGTAACCACCTGTGTCCCCCTCACTCCCTAGGCTTAAATAAAGAGAGGACGATCTCCCATGTCATCACTGCCATAACACATGGAGCTCATTTAGATGTTGACCTGTCAGCAGATACTTTGGAAAAGAACAAAGAAAAAGAATCAACTAAAACAACAACACAAACTATCATCATCAAGCCAATATTTCATGCTTTTGAATCAGCAAATGAAATTACATAGAAAAAAGAAAAGAAAAACAACTACTTGTAGTACTTCTCATATCTACATTCCCACTGGGAGGACAGACGCTGTGACCATAACAGCAAGGACTCTTGACTGGAGCAGCTCTGGCATTAGGCTTGAAGAATGGAGGCGGATCTCCTCATAGAGATGACTCTTCAAGGTTACTGTAATGATGACAGGTGGTGTGAAACATAAGAGTTTGTTAGGAGGAAAGAAATTATGGTGGAGGAAGCGACAGAACTTTATTATTTTATTTTCATGTCAAAATGGAGACTAATGATTTTTTTTTTTCAATTGTTCTTTTTGTTTGTTTTTCCTTGAAACAGAGTAAGTTGTTGTCGTAAAAAAATTTTTGTTTTAGTTTTTTTTTTTTTTGGTCTTTTCCATTTTTGTTTGGGTTTTTCATATTGAAGAAGTTTGGAATGGTGTGGTAGATGGCTGATGGATGTCGGTTTGGTTTGACGTTGGGAACGTGATGCTTGAGGGGCACTTTAAGGGGCTGTAGCTGACTCTACAAGTATGCTTTTCACATGCAATAGTTCTCATAAACACATTTTGCATACAATGGTTCACTGTGTTTATTTTTGTGCACTGGGAACATTGCTGTGCACAGCATAATAGAGCTGACTGGGCGCTGATGAACACTAATTTCTCACACCTGCAAGTGTTGATTGGAATTATGGAAGTGGATATTACGTGTACATTTGGTTGGGTTCATTTTGGTTTGCTCAAACAAAATGAGAAAAACAAAATGAAAATATATTTTCCGAATTGATACATATTATAGATATTAATGTGTTTGCTTTAGATACAGAATGAATTACCAGGTTGGTTGCTGTTTGTCATTGATACGTATGTATTAAGTTGAAGAGGATATAAGAAATTTTGTTTATAAATGGACTGTGTTAATGAAAGATGGCAAAGGGTTATGTTGTCAAAGTGTAGAACCTAAAAGCATTTTATATTTTTGTTGATTTTATAAATGTATATTAGGGTCAAATAACTAAAAAAAAAAAAATACAACAAAAAAATACAAACTTCTTAGTGTGCTCATAACAGGTTGTTTGGGAAGCACATTCATTGGATAAAGGATCACCATGATTGTAAACAGAAATAACCACAACTTAGGTGTCTGTCAAATCTGTAGAGTCATGCTGATCACATATTTATATTTTGTAATGTCAAGAAAAAAAGTCTCTACAGCTTTCCTTTTAAAGGCAAGTTGAATCAATGACCTAGTCTTCAAAACATAAAAGGAGACAGGAGTGAGAAAGTGAGAGAGCGATGGAGAAGAATGGAGATAGACAGAGAAGGAGAGCGTAAGTGGACGGTTCAGCAAAGGTCAGTGGAGATAGGACTTGAGGGAAGAGGGGTGGTAGATGCATCAGCAGCAACAGGGATAGACAGAAACATGTCGCACAGCAGTATTACAATTCCCTTCTCATTTCACACTGCAATGATGTGACGTTGCTGAGAACCTAAAACCATGCTTTGATTTCGCTAATGCATCTTTAAAGAACAATCGGAAAGAAGCATGAAAAATGTACAGATGTTTATATTATATTCTTTAAGTGCCCATTTTTGTGGTGTAATTGGATATTACAGTCATTCATGTCCAGAGAGGAGAGGATTTTCATGCGGTTCAAGGCAGAAATTGCATTACATTGTACATAGTATTCAAAAATCTGTTTGATTTCTGATATTTTTTGTTCAGTCTCCTAGGTTGCTGTTGAAATGTAGTAATGCAGATTATTACGCCGCTGTCTTTTAAAGGAACAAGAAAAAAAACTAACCTACACATGTGGTCAGGTAGGGGTGTCGTTATTCCTTTATCTCCAAGTGGAGACCATTTTTAATCCCTACTCTTTCTCTCTCCCAGTTGTGGGAGCATTGAGAATTGTAGTGGACCTCCACTACAGGATGTAACTCATGTGTCAGCTATAGGCAAGTGGCATGTGCCTGCATTGAAGTCTGAATTTCTTTGTGATGTGACTTTATAAAGCTTGCATATTTCACACAGTGTTTACAAAGACTTATGTGATACAATAAAGATTAAAAAGTACATGTATTATTAAACTTTTGATTTCAGAGAAAAGTAACATAATAATAGACCAAGTTAACGTCCTCCATGTCGACGTATATCCTCAGAACTGTGTGCTTTTCATTAGATTATTAATCTCTGACTGTCTATTCCTGACTGCATTTTGCAGTACACAACCAAAGGATGTGGTGTTGTATTTATATACATGTGAAATGAGTCCAGGGGGTTGTTTTGTGGATCTACAGAACATTATACTGTACATTCAACAAACAAGGAGCTAACTGTGCTGTGAAAGAAATGCAAGAAAATGGGTCAGACATTGAATCGAAGGGGCAAGACCTATCTGTGTAGATATCACTGATTCAAACTCTTCAAAATAAAGTAACTGTTCTTCTCAGTAGCAAATGTGTTTGTAACTATCATGTGCCTTAACCTTTTCCATGGTAGACAAGATAACAATGTGTTTTATATGACTCTTTATTCCTCCCTCCCCATCCCTTTCTCTGTTCACCTTTCTTCTATCCAGCCCTCTCCTTCTTCCCATATTTCACACACTCACACATTCACTCACTGTCCCCTGTGTAGTCTAGACTGTTGGTGGGTTTATGCCTTGTATTACATTGTATTATAAACTTTTAAAAGATAGACACATAAAAAATTATTTGATTTCATAGAAGAGTAAGTTGTTAATGCTTTCGTAGCTATCAGAGCGATGCCACAGTGACAGAATGTATCATGTTAATTTTACTAATACCCACGCTTGTTCAAATAACAGAAAAAATACTGATTTGTAGAGTATCACTTTGGTGTGTTTTCAATAAACCATGCCTGGAAAGAACATTGCCTGAGTATTTTTGCTTGTTTGATAAACTTTTGTGTTCTCATAACAGGTTGTTTGAAAAGCATGTTCATTGGATAAAGGTGATGGTAAACAGAAATAACCTTCAGAGTTATTTCTGATCAGCAATCATATCTATTTGTTTTTTTTTCAAGATGTTTGAAATCCTCCGTCTAGTCTAAACTGCACAAATGTAAGGCAGAAAGTTTTCACCAGCCCTAGCATTTGTTTATATTGAACCTATGGCTTGCTTTCCCGCATGGTTAATTCCGTGTTGGGGGGTAGTGAACTCCGTTCAGTTCAACTAGTAACTTTTTTTTTTTAAGTACAGTGGATATAAAAAGTCGAAACACCCCTGTTACAATGCCAGGTTCTTGTGATGTTGAAGAATGAGACAAAGATAAATCATGTCAGAACTTTTTCCACCTTTAATGTGACCTATAACGTGAACAATTCAATTGAAAAACTAACTGAAATCTTTGAGGGGGAAAAATAAAAAACTCACAATAACCTGGTTGCATAAGTGTGCACACACCTAAACTAATACTTTGTTGAAGCACATTTTGATTTTATTACAGCACTCAGTCTTTTTGGGTAGGAGTCTAATAGCATGGCACATCTTGACGTGGCAATATTTGCCCACTCTTTGCAAAAGCGCTACAGATCTGTCAGATTGCGAGGACATCTCTTTTGCACAGCCCTCTTCAGATCACCCCACAGATGTTCAATTTGATTCAGGTCTGGGTTCTGGCTGGGCCATTCCAAAACGTTAATCTGCTTCTGGTGAAGCCATGCTTTTGTGGATTTGGATGTGTGCTTTGGGTTGTTGTCGTGCTGAAAAGTGAACTTCCTCTTCATCTTCAGCTTTCTAACAGACGCCTGAAGGTTTTGTGCCAAAATTGCCTGGAATTTGGAACTGTTCATAATTCCCTCCACCCTGACTAAGGCCCCGGTTCCAGCTGAAGAAAAACAGCCCCAAAGCATGATGCTGCCACCACCATGCTTCACTGTGGGTATGGTGGTCTTTGGGTGAAGTGCAGTGTTGTTTTTGTGCCAAAAATACCTTTTGGAATTATGGCCAAAAAGTTCTACCTTGGTTTCATCAGACCATAACACATTTTCCTACATGCTTTTGGGGGACTTGATGTTTGTTTTTGCAACCTTCAGCCGGGCTTGGATGTTTTTCTTTGTAAGAAAAGGCTTCCGTCTTGCCATCCTACCCCATAGCCCATTCATATGAAGAATACGGGAGATTGTTGTCTCGTTATGAATTGTTCCCGTTATAGGTCACATTAAAGGTGGAAAAAGTTCTGACATGATTTATCTTTTTCTCATTCTTTTACATCACAAGAACCTGGCATTTTAACAGGGGTGTGTAGACTTTTTATATCCACTGCAGGTCACATTAAAAGTGGAAAAAGTTCTGACATGATTCATCTTTATCTCATTCTTTTACATCACAAAAACCTGGCATTTTAACAGGGGTGTGTAGACTTTTTATATCCACTGTAGCTTGGTGGTAAGAAAATAACTGGGTGAAGTAGGTGAATAAGTGTCTCTTCACAGTGTCATAGTATGTGGTTTTTTAAATATGTCTTCAGTTCTAGTCTGTTACATAGGGTGGAGGTCTGTGTACAATAGCCACATCTCTATGCCGTTCTGTTTGTCTCCCTGTCTCCGGACCTGGAGTACGTGAGGAGACCTCTGGTAGCATGTCTTGCGTGATGTTCATGGGTGCTGAGCTGTGTCTTCACAGAATGGTAACTGTCCAGACCAGACATTTCAGTTCATTTAATCGAGCATAACTTTATAAACAAAACAATAGTAATGCAGACAAGTTAGTAATTTATGACAGACATACCTATCCCCTTAGCCAACAATGAAACAAAGAATCTATATGTTTGGACTATGTCTGCTTCCAATATAGGGTGATTTATAAAATCTTAGTTTCCTCAACTTGCTGTTTGAACATATTTCTCTGGAGTACGGAACAAAAAAAGCATTCTCCTATTACAGGATTTATGATCACCAAATCTCAAACAGACAGACTGAAAGGACTAGGACTAAGAAAACCTTTCATTTACATCATAAAGCAGATATAAAAATTGTATTCACCAAACTCTTTATGTCTGCACTCTAATCCCATAGACATTGACCATGTTGCAATAGATTCCTGATAAGCATTTGTCTAGGCACAGTCCAGAGTAATGAACTGTTAATAAAGGAGGAGCTAATGGGTGAAACAAGACACACTTTCTGGTCAATGACACTTCTGTCCAGGTATATAACCCAATGACAGCCCAAAACTAGCGAAATTGGGTGAGGTTGAACCTCTCAACTAATTTTGGAAACCCATTTTTCCTACCTCAATATGCTTTCAGGGCCAGAACAAAAGGGATAATGCTGCAAAGCGTTTTTCTTTACCTGAACTACAATCGACGACATCTAGGGCAAAGTACACCGATCAGCCATAAAATTATGACCACCTGCCTAATATTGTGTAGGTCCCCCTTCTGCCGCCAAAACAGCCCTGACCCATTGAGGCATGGACTTCACTAGACCTCTGGTGTGCTGTGGTATCTGGCACCAAGACGTTAGCAACAGATCCTTTTAGTACTGTAAGTTGCGAGGTGGGGCCTCCATGGATCGGACCTGTTTGTCCAGCACATCCCACAGATGCTCGATTGGATTGAGTTCTGGCGAATTTGGAGGCCAAGTCAACACCTTGAACTCGTTGTGTTCCTCAAACCATTCCTGAACCATTTTTGCTTTGTGGCAGGGCGTATTATCCTGCTGAAAGAGGCCAATGCCATCAGAGAATACTGTTGCCATGAAAGGGTGCACATGGTCTGCAACAATGCTCAGGTAGGTGGTACATGTCAAAGTAACATACGCATGAATGGCAGGACCCAAGGTTTCCCAGCAGAACATTGCCCAAAGCATCACACTGCCTCCGCCAGCTTGCCTTCTTCCCATAGTGCATCCTGGTGCCATGTGTTCTCCAGGTAAGCGACGCACACGCACCCGGCCATCCACATGATATAAAAGAAAACGTGATTCATCAGACCAGACCACCTTCTTCCAGTGCTCCGTGGTCCAGTTCTGATGCTCACGTGCCCATTGTAGGCGCTTTCGGCAGTGGACAGGGGTCAGCATGGGCACCCTGACTGGTCTGCGGCTACGCAGCCCCATACGCAACAAACTGTGATGCACTGTGTGTTCTGACACCTTTCTATCAGTACCAGCATTAACTTTTTCAGCAGTTTGAGCTACAGTGGCTCGTTTGGTGGATCGGAACACAGGGGCCAGCCTTCGCTTCCCACGTGCATCAATGAGCCTTGGCCGCCTATGACCCTGTCGTTGGTTCACCGCTTTTCCTTCATTGGACCACTTTTGCTTGGTATTGACCACTGCAGACCGGGAACACCCCACAAGGGCTGCAGTTTTGGAGATGCTCTGACCCAGTCATCTAGCCACCACAATTCGGCCATTGTCAAAGTCGCTCAGATCCTTACGCTTGTCCATTTTTCCTGCTTCTAACACATCAACTTTGAGGACAGAATGTACACTTGCTGCCTAATATATCCCACCCACTGACAGGTGCCATGATAATGAGATTAACAGTGTTATTCAATTCACCTGTCAGTGGTCATAATGTTATGGCTGATTGGTGTACTGTATATCTATAGTATTAGACATTTCTGAAGACCAACATTCGCTAATCAAGCCATCTCAGAACAGATTATTAAAGCTGTTGCAAAATAACGGGCTCCTTTCACAGACATTTCAGCTACAAGCCACGTCATCCAGACAGCTCCCAGACGGACGTTATGTAAATATAGGTATTACAATTTCTCAAATTATGCCACTGTGTTCTTAATATGATTGTGTGCTGGTTTAAACGTCCCCCAAATTAGCAATTGCTATCAGACAATGTAACCTACCTCAACCAGTCAGGACACGGGCCTGATGTGAGTCAGGTGTACAGCATGATACAATTAAGCAAAATACATTCTATCATGGTCTGTGGCATGTAAAACAATGCTTAACAGGCCCAGCTGACCTCGATTTTGGATCAAGATGGCAAGAAGTTAATTTGAAAGAGAGTTCATTATTGGGGGATGATGGCAGGAGCTTCAGTTACAAAGACTGCCCAACTGGCTAGTATTTGAATAGGAACAGTGGGCAAAGTTACATTTGCATTTAGATCTATGTTCTGACATCAGTAAACATGGTCGGAAGTTGTGGTGTACTGAAAAACAGGAGAACAACTTTTTGCTGTGAGACTGAGAATGTCAATGCCGGACTTAATCAGACGGTCAGCTGAACAGTCTGTTGAGAACTACACAAAGGGATATTAGAGTAGAGTTGCAGTGCATAAGCCCCTTATTACAAAAGGTTTTTATGTTAATTTGTCACCAGTCTGTATGTTTAGTATATTTTTTAGTAATTTATTAATGCTCAGTCTAGTGTTTTTATGCTCAGTCCACTATTCTTATTTGTTTTTATTTCTTTTGTTCAAAATTTCTGCACTAACGGACCAGAACAAATTCCTTGTTTGTTGTGAAATTTCCTTGGCAAGGGACTCTTTCTGATTCTGATTCTGGGTTACATAATGTTAGGTAATCTAAGAGTACAGATCAGCCACTAGGGGCAGAGTTTAATGCACTTAACCTGAACCTTATTCTAACCTCAAACACAGTTCTGTATTTCTTAACCTTAAACCCCAAAGGTTTTCGTTTTCTGTTTCCTGTTCTTATGAGATCATGTGTCACAGATTTCGTTATAACATGTTACGTATTCCCGAGATCACGTTGGAAAGTCTGATAGTCTTCCTTTGTAACTGACAGTCTCCAACTGACAGTTCACAGCTAAACCAACTTCCTCTGTTGAAATTGTGTCTTTGATTATTTTCCCTGTAAACCTGCACTTCCTGTGGATAGTAAATAAACCATTCTCATAATTACCATCTGTGTATGGTTTCTTACAAATACGTGTGCTTGCAAATTAAAAATTCATGACATTCACATGAGGCAATTGATTATCATTATTTAGTTTGCATTGAATACATGTACAATCTATATAAATGTTTCAAGTTCAAGTTAATTATACACTGACGATAGCGTTATAGACAATGAAATGCTTACTTTCCAAAAACCTCCTCAACAGTGCAGGCATAAGTAGTATAACAGAATACAAATAATATATATGAAGAAAAGTAAACAAGTAATTTAAAAAATTGTAAAATTGGAGTCTTACTCTAGATTTAACCCTGTTTAGGCATTCAGCTGGTCATGTTATTTCCTGTAGTTCAATAGTACATATAAAATAATGATAAAATGTCAGATGTGCAAAAGATGCAATAGAATGACTATAAATAATATCACCAACAACTGTACACTAGTGCAATATTACCGTGGTAATTAATGAGGTGTTACAGGTGCAATAGATGCTGTAGAATGACCATGTACATAATAGCACCAACCAGAATGTCAAGAGCAGTGATCCTGGGTGAGGTGGATAGGTGGGTACGTGATCGTTCTTCAACAATACAGTAATAATAGTGGCTGGCTATGTCAAAGAGTTTTGTAATACTCATTGAAAACTCATGATTAAACTCATTGAAATAAGGATCCTTTCTGGACAGACATTTATTCTATCACTTTATGTGTCATGTATCTTTGTTTCCTACCATAAATCATTTTACTGTTCTTTAATTACGTTGTTTCTCAATTTAATTGCTTACCACATTCCTAAGCCAATTTTAATGACTTTAGCTAAAGATGAGTTAGGCATTTTTGGCGACTGGATGTAAAAGTGCCGCTGTCGAACCAAAACAGATCTCTAAAAATTGTGTACTAGTATCTCATACGTGCTGATCTGTGGCCCATATCATCACAACCGCTCGCTTTCAAACTTGGAATCTCATGATAGCTGAGGAATGAGTGTTTTACTTACAGATTGTACACATATGAACAACATATTACACATGCAGTCCAAAATCGTAATTTTGAAGTATTATTTTAGTGGCAAAAGTCCCGGATTTTAAGTACAAATGTTTTAAAATAATAGCCTTAGTTCAGTTTGACGGAAGTAATTGGTTGCTTGGTAAACTTAACCCGCACTGGTTACATTTGACAACGTTGCGTCAGTGACATGTCTCCGTTTAAAAGCAGGCAGGCAGATTTCCAGGCAGCTATTATTCTGAAGGTCCTTTTGTAATGAAAAATGGCAGCGTTCTGTAGAGGCAGATACCGGTGGAAACGCACTAACTGCATTCAATTTATTACGAGAAACCTAACGGGTAGGGGGCTTGTTGCCACGTACTGACAGATCACGAGAAATTGATTTTGGCTGAATGTCTCACAGCGTTTTTATTGCTATAGTGGCTATTGAATGTCAGCTTGTATAGCTTTTAGTTAAGCTATCTAACAGTGCCAAACAACCACTCCGTGACTTTCTTATCAGTAAGAAGAGTATTTGGTTGAGTGCTGTTATCAAATGCCCTTGTCATCTTTAGTTTGTAGATTAATAACTCCATGCATACATTCTAGCTGTGTTTCTTATTGTATAATTTTCCCAATATTAGAAATTACATGGCAAGGCGTGTGGTTTGTTACAGGGACATTTGATTATGATCTTGTCGTTATTGGTGGTGGTTCAGGGGGTCTGGCTTGTTCCAAAGAAGGTAAGTGCCTCCGTCAGTATTAGCCTACTATTACATTTACTGTTTGTCCTTGAAGACAGTAATAGTCATATTATGTACCCCATATGGTTTATTACTAGAACAACTGGCTGTGTTAAGGTTTAATAATTGACTGGGGATTGACCATATCCTAATGTACTTTGTTTTCAGCTGCCCAGCTGGGACAGAAAGTTGCTGTGTTAGATTATGTGGAGCCGTCAGTTAAAGGTAAGTAAATGTTACTGACTGTACATTCCATTGTAATCAGCTGTACTCAAATGGTAAACCACTTCTATCTTATCTAAGACTAAAGAAACTGCATTTTTGTGACTGCGTATTATGCATCCTTCTATGAGAAGTCTGAATGTTGAATAAATTTGATTTTAACATACTTCACCTGTTCTTTGCTGATTTTGTTCTTATGTAGAAGGTTAACCTAGACAAAATTTCCACATGCAGACTGTTAGACTATTCAACCTACTTGGTCCTGTTGTTTCTATTTCAATTATTTGTACAAACAATGTCAGATGGAAACAAACCTCAGATACTTCCCACTGATTGGGAGGGAGCTGACTTTGTTGGTTGGGTTTGAGAAACTGTTTTGATATTGTTCATCACATCAGTAGTTTGGAAATACAGACCATAAATACAGGCCAAGAGCAACAAACAGGCAGATGCACCAATAAGTATGGTTACTACTGCTTTGCTTTAATCTCCACATGCTACTGAACAAAAAAGACAAACAGTTCTGACAACCAATAAAGTGTATTTAATTATAATTTTATTCAACATTCTGGCTTAGAGAAAAAGTAATATTTCTTTCAGGCAACATGGTTGACTAATTGTCCTTAGAACCATGGTACTAGTTTAATGTTAAGGCAACCCTTCCAGGTACTAAGTGGGGCATTGGTGGCACGTGTGTGAACGTGGGCTGCATTCCCAAGAAGCTCATGCACCAGGCTGCTCTGCTGGGCACAGCTCTAAAAGACGCCCAGAAGTATGGCTGGCAAGTCCCCGGGCCCATCTCACATGACTGGTAAATCTGATTGAGAGCAGTACAATACAGTTGGGTTGTAGGCTCCAAATCTAACCTTTTCTAACATCTAGAGCAGCATTCATTAACGACAAAATACAATGTAAAGACACTGTTATGCGCTATAATGGTTTGTATGCATAGGAGAAAAGACCAGGGTTAAAAACGTGGTATTAATGCCCAGCACCCCTCCAGTCTGTGATTTAAAATGTATTCCCAACGTCATCATAATACATTTCAGGCCCTACAGCAAATACTGTATGTTACAAGATGACAAGATGATGCTACAGAAAAGCTACAAGCACTCTTACCAGGCTCCACTCTTGTATATAGGGGACACTACATGAAAGACAGTTTTGAGATCGTTATCATAAGTCCGCTCTATTCTTGTGTAATTTGAGCATAGTGTTGCCCTAATATAGTGTTATAGATAAAAATATGCTGGCGTGTCTTTCGCCTTAACCAGTAAGGTTGGCGATCCTGATGACGTCTGTAAGGGACACCGACGCCAGGCACAGGCCTTTCGAGGGTCATGGGTCAAACTGCTAGAAAAGGGTTGCTTGGGTGTATGCAGCTGAACGGTTGTCGGAAGTCATGCCCCCCGTTGGCCTCCTAATGTCTGTCAGGTTCCGGGACGCGCATTACGCAGACGGACTACGCTTGCCCCTCTGAGTGAATGGTATATGTCATGCAGAGTCTGAGGGGAAGAGTCTGTGGTCACGCAGAGTCTGAGGGGAGGAGTCTGTGGTCACGCAGAGTCTGAGGGGAGGAGTCTGTGGTCACGCAGAGTCTGAGGGGAGGAGTCTGTGGTCACGCAGAGTCTGTGGTCCTCTCCTAAGGCTGCTATGTATTCGTTTTTGCTGGAGCGATCCCATGTCTCTCCAGAACGTGTGTCGTGGAGCTGTTGTTGACTGGTTGTTGAGCTGTCAGCTGTGGAGGTGGTTTGAACGGGCGTTTGGGTTGACAGGCTGGCAGAGGTAGTGGACAGCTCCAGGTGACTGATGTGTTATAGGATGTCTCTTTGTTATAAATCTAAGAGATGCATGGCAAGATCCTGGGGCATTCATATACATGATATCACCTTAACCAAACAAAGACAAAATAATGGTTGCAACAGTGTATTTTCAATTTTGAAATGAATAACAAGACATGTATATTAGTAAAAATGTGTTGAAGGTTTTTAGTAAGCTGTTGAATATGGGGCACCCATGCATTATAGTGTGCGCAGGCAGTAGCACTAATGAGCGAACTGTCATTAATAATTTAAAGCACACAAGAGCCCCGTTGCTGGTGATAGAACAAGACTATCTTTACTGATAGCTAGCATAGTTTGACTGTTCACGAAAATGTTGTTGTGCTGGCTCGGCCAGCAAATGTTGAACACAAGTTCCTGTTTCTTCATTTCTTGGCAGAAATGTCAGAAAGGTTAAGATTTTGAACCCACATTATTCCACGAAGTTCCTTCTAGTGCTTCAGTTAGGGGAGAGCTCTCTGGCCAGCTCCCTGGCCTTACTGTGACGTTGTGACGTAAACTCTACCCTGCTTTACCTGATTGAGAGAGCTCCGCCCATTGGCCGACAGTCCAACATGGAGTTAGAGGGATATACTAATGTTTTGTGTTGGTAACATATGGAAGGTCATAGGTCAAAACTCGGGGAAACACTGTTAGCCTGGACATTGGCATTGATGGCATCCATTTCAGTGTAGTCACAGAGGTGGGACTTCCATAGTTGGCTTACTCGTCTTGATGAGCGGGTTGGTTTTGATTCGAACCCGTTAAACCCTTTGATTCGGACCCCCTTTAACTGCAGCCAAGCCCCTGCTCTTCCTGTGGTCCAAACATGATCGTAGTTTGATCACAACTACAACTGGGTGATCAGGAGGGAGCAGTCAATCAGTTATAAATTGACTCCTTTAACATAGATCATATTGACCTAAATGGTGCTGCTAATGCTACATGGATGAGACCTATTTTTATCTTTATGGTTTACAAGCATTCAGCACTGACCGTTTAAGGATATATGCTACCACCTAGTGGTAGTCTTGCAGTAAGACCTGTGGATGACTTTGGGAGTAGTAAAACATGGTGGCTGTTATGTTTTAAATGACCCATGAAATATGTTAATCAGAGAATGTTCCTTCTTTCTTTTAATGGCCATCCGCATGTTTACTGGCTAATGTAAGAACCAAACAGCGCTCAATGTTTGCCAAATAATGTGCGCTGTCATAGTGAAAGTTAGCATGATTTCCTTTTGTCTTATCACAGCTACATGCTATACGGTGTTTAACTTTTCCTCTGGTCTGTTTTTCCTAGGAGGACAATGGCAGAGGCTGTGCAGAACCACATAAGATCCCTGAACTGGGGCCACCGTGTCCAGCTACAAGACAAGTGATTGACCCAGCCTTATCTACAGTCACTGTATATCCGAGATTCTGTTGAATACTTGAGCAGTGATTTTACACAGGCATCACTACACCCACTGTATATCAGAGATTATGTTGGATACTTGAGCAGTGATTTTACACAGGCATCACTACACCCACTGTATATCAGAGATTATGTTGGATACTTGAGCAGTGATTTGAGACAGGCATCACTACACCCACTGTATATCAGAGATTATGTTGGATACTTGAGCAGTGATTTGAGACAGGCATCACTACACCCACTGTATATCAGAGATTATGTTGGATACTTGAGCAGTGATTTGAGACAGGCATCACTACACCCACTGTATATCAGAGATTATGTTGGATACTTGAGCAGTGATTTGAGACAGGCATGGCTGTGGATTTGCAGCCCTTTTTTGTTATGACAGCTGCATCCATAAGGTTTCTGACTCCCTCCAAGTCCCAGCGGCCTGTTGGTACACAGAAGACACTGTCTTCAGTTCTCAGATCAGATGTTTTTCTGCTGTGTGTCAGTGTGTGCCCACACTCTCACTACAGATGTTCACATTACACAACCAAATGTCATATCTACTACACTGAGTTTCAAAGAAAATAGCTTCAAATAACTAGGCGTTATCTTTCTGCCAAATGGTGTCTTTACTCAGAGAGGTTTGAATAGAAAACTGCTTTGTGTAGTGCGGACATGCTTAACATTGCCAAACCCTGTCTTTGCACAATATCACACGTTTTCCTTTGATGTATGAATACATACATGTGTCATAATGTGTTTGACAGGAAGGTGACATATCTAAACCTGAAAGGAAGGCTGGTGGACGAGCACACAGTCAAGGGTTTAAGCAAGACGGGAAAAGAGGTAAAACAAATTCTACCTGGGAGTTAATGAAAACATTTGACTTTCTAACCATATCCTTTCAGCCACTTTAGAAGGAATGTCGTGTCAACACCGCCATATTCCTGTTTCTGTGGATGTAATTGTTTCCTCTTATCTGGCAGACAACACTGACTGCCAAGAACATTGTGATTGCAACTGGGGGGCGGCCAAAGTACCCCACGCATGTGAGTACGAACCTCTCTTCCACTACATCTGTCCATACCTTCCCCCGGCATGCTGTCCTTGCCCAGTAGACAGACGGGTGGGAGAGCAGTGTCTTTCACTGATCCTCCCAGCTGCTGACTGAGTGGGGCAGAACAAGTGTCTGTGGGTGAAGGGAGGCTGGGACGGCTCCCCAGACAGCGCCCTATCCACTTGTTTGTTCAACCGCTAGTGCACGGAGGTTCAGGAAGTGGGAAATAGGGTGCCACTTGGGAGTACGGTGCCTTCTCGTGGTTTACCACATGCTGTGGCTCACTGTCTGCTGATAAGGAACGCAGCCAGCTTTCCATGCCTTCCGTCCTCCGTGCTCCCAGCCGAGGTCACGTCTTGCCAGAAGCGGTGTTGGGAAATACCGTAAATGATTCAAACGTACAAGTGGTCTAGTTGTTTACCTGTTTCTACTTGCCGTGTTGCAGGTCCCTGGAGCGATCGAGCACAGTATCACTAGTGATGATGTCTTCTGGCTGAAGGAATCCCCCGGCAAGACGTGAGTGGTGCAATTTGTGAAACACAACCACACACACACTTAACACACACTTAACACACACTTAACACTGTGCATCGGACGTTAGCTGTGGCGCGTACAAAGACGGGTCAGTGATTATTCAGTGGAGGACCACTTAAACGTTTCTGTCACGCTCTCCTCCTAACTCAGTTTAGCAGTGTGTGTGTGTCTGTGTGTGTCCTGACCTTGGCTGAACACATCTCTAATCCAGTCATTTATATCCTGTCATCACCTTTCTAATTGCCCTCTCCGCACCGTTTCCTCTTGGCATAAAATGGAGGTTGAGTTTGTTTGTAGTGGCTGTAATGGAACTGTACTGTGTGCCACCAGGGAAGAGCAGGGAGCTGCCTTATTATCTTAGTCACCCACTCTCCAAAAGCCTTGTACTATCCAGAATGAAAATAACCTACAATGGACATCTGTCCTCTTCTTTGGGAACAACATCTTTGTTCTCCCTTCCCTCTCCACTTTAATTAGGAATATTATATTTTCCTCTGTGCACTCTACCACTAGAGGGCAATATAAACTCATAAAATATATTGCCTTCCTAGTGCTGCTCTGTGTTTTCCCTCCACTGTTCTTCGCCTCTGAGCATATCTACTGAGCAATTATCACATATTTTCTCACAATTTTTAATGGTGCCTTCGAGAGGCCTCAGAAAAAGCACTAGGATCCGGGAAACTTGTGGGTCTGTTCAGCGTTGGGTGGCTGTTAGCTGGGAGCCTGTTGTTGCTGTGGTCCTGTCCTAAGGCTGCTATGTATTCGTTTTTGCTGGAGCGATCCCATGTCTCTCCAGAACGTGTGTCGTGGAGCTGTTGTTGACTGGTTGTTGAGCTGTCAGCTGTGCAGGTGGTTTGAACGGGCGTTTGGGTTGACAGGCTGGCGGAGGTAGTGGACAGCTCCAGATGACTGATGTCTACTTCAGAGGGACTTTGAGCACTTTGCGGGCACCCACCCACACACACACACACACACACACACACGATGGGTAGACATGAGTGTAAACAGATGTTTTATTTGTCGTATTGAAATAAGGGATGTACGTTTTTGTATGTTCATGATATATGTATTTATTATATTGTTTCATTCTGAAACACAGTTATAGGTCGAGGTTTCCACGAAAAATCAGTTCTGTCTAGTGCTAACTGGCCGGGAACTAGGCTTAAAATATGCTCTAGTTTTTCACTGTCTAGAGCAGTAGAGGAAATGAGTCTGGGTTGACAAGGCCAGATGCGGAGCATCCAGTGAGACAGTAACCTATTGTAACCTTTCTTGTTCTGTAGTCATAATGGTGTCAGGGAGCTGAGGTTGCGTCCCACATCTCTGGATTCACATCAAGTCTACTGCCCACAGAAGTCTCCCCTCTTAGAAGAACTTGAGAGTTTTTTTTTTTTATTACAGCAAACAAAGCATAGATGCAGGAGGATCCTGACTCGCTTATCTCTTGTTTAGACTGCTGAAGTCCGCTCCAAGGTTAGGGGAGGGATAGTCGGTGCCGCATTCTTAACCGCGACACTCAGACTGACAATATTCATTGGAGCGGCTTTGTTGCTCCGAAAAACGTGGTTGTATTGTCTTCGTTGTTTAGTTGTAGGTGTCTCCTAATAGCTAACTTCAGTGGAGTCCAGTAACTATGTGTTACTTGGTCCTGTCTGGATCCCATACCCTTGTAGTTACAGGCCAGGGAGTCAGCCCCTTCAAGTCCCCACCCACCTGTGAGGCTGCACCAGCTGTACGTATGTTAAACACCTTCACCTCCACCCACGCTTTCAGACGCCGCCATCCAGATGAAGGGGAACAGAAAGGTCCCATAGACACTCTGATAGGCAACAGTACCAAGAAGAGACACTGGCAGGGAAAGATGACGTCTCGGTCTCAGCGATGAAAGCGTGGAATCAGGCTAAAGCCCCAAGTATAATCCTCCCTAAGCCACCTCACAATGTGCACTAAGTGCAGCTGTGCATTAGCTGGACAGGAGGAGCGGGCACTGGTGCTCTTAGCAGATAGCGCTAGCATGAAGGGCGGTGCTGGCTCCCTGGGCTGTCAGGGCCCGGGCCAGGTTAGGAAGCCCTGAGGTGGGAAGGCCTGGTTGGGTAGATGGGGGGGCTCCATGCGGGTGACGGGCTGATGGCCATCACTCAGCTGGATAATATGTGAACTGAGCCCTGAACACGGAAACACGGCACACCCCATCCGTAGGGATTAGCCTGAACGCTAGCAATTAGCTCCACTCACTACAGCAGAGCTCAGGGCGGGATTAGAGGTGTGAATCACCTGGCCCACACACAGAGACACACACACACACACAAACACACACACACACCAACTCCGACATCCCTTCTCTCTCATGTGTGCGCACGCTAGCTCTGTCTCTCTTTCCCCCTCCATCTCCCTTTTTACTTTGGAGTAGTGGGACCTTTGACATTCAAACAGCATTTTCACCACTTTTTATTTGCCCAGATTCGGAGCGAACATTTCCGTGTCAAGTTTCCCTGTTTTCTCAGAATTCATGATCATTTGTTTAAATGTTTAAATGTCTTGCAAGTGCATCCTATTGAAAGCCGACGTACCTCCACCATATATCTTCCAAGACCTTTTCAATGAAAACATGTAAGATGAATGTATTTTTTTGTTTTTCAGACTTGTGGTTGGTGCCAGCTGTATCCTTCTGACTGCCAGTGCACTTGGACATGAGTAATGTCTGGTGGACAGGCTGAGTAAATACACATGGTACCGTCCATCTGTCATGATGCAATGGGATGCATGAGATAACAAGCGCCGTTCATTCTGGTGCTTAAGACAAATCATGAATTCGCAGGTGTTGGCATCTTACGAATTCTGGAAGGGGAGGGGAAATTTTATTATCCATGAACTTGCTCGTGACTTGCAAAGAGGGGTGGAGCTCTGCATTCTTGTTCCAATCATCGTTCTTTCTCATCTTTTCCGAACTTAATCGAGCATCAGACATTAGGCTTTAGTTCTGGGTTAACACTTTAGTTCTGGGTTAACAGAGACTTAGACATAAATCACTTATTACACTGTATATTGTCAGATTAACTTGTACAGTATGTGTCCTGCCTGCCCCCCACATTCAAGACAGATATTGGTAAGTTGCAGTTCATGCGTCACCTTTCACTTTTTTCTTTCTGGACGGATCACCCCAGAGTCACCTCTGTCACTCACAGTATCTGTGCCTTATGTGCCTGTTGGTCAGTAGTCTGACCTGCAGTGATGAGGACGGACATGGTTCCTCTGTCGTAGTGCTTGTGTGGTGTGGTCGTGTGGTTTTCCTTGACCTCTGAAGACGTGGCCCTGGAGTGTGCTGGCTTCCTGACTGGTTTGGGTCTGGACACTACGGTCATGGTGCGCAGCGTCGCCCTCCGTGGGTTTGATCAGGTACTGCCTGCTTCATAGATCACACTGCAGATACTTGGTCTCTATGTGTGTTGGTTATTTACTAATGTTTGTTGGCTAACTAATCACAATTAGTTGCATATAGATCAAATTATAATGATCACTGCTCACCGAGTCACGGATTATGCTGTTTACTGTTAATATTTGGGGTTTACTTTTACAGGTGTACGTTTGGTATGATATTTTTCCCAGTGCTGACAGTGCTGTTAAAGGAAATCAGCTGTTCCATCTCATGTGATGTGTGTGTGTGTGTTTCAGCAAATGGCAGGTCTGGTGACAGATTACATGGAGGCCTATGGCACCAAGTTCTGCTGGAGGAGTGTCCCTAAAAGAGTGGCCAAGCTGTCGTGTGGGGAGCTGCAGGTGACCTGGACAGACAGACAGACAGGACAAGACCAGCAGGACAGCTTTGACTCTGTGCTGTGGGCCATAGGTGAGTGGGTGTCGGGAGGCCGAGGCAGTTACAGTATTACTCTGTAATTACACCATTTTAGTAGTGGTTGAACATTTTCTTTATTACATCAAGTTTGTCACATTCTATAACATAGTCTTTTTTTTTATCAGTCCATCTTTCCCAGTATGGTTTATTATAATAATTTGTGCCTGTATTTGTGGCAAATAGACTAAATGGGAAATTAGGGATTGATGATACATTTCCATACACTGTTTATTTTACCACCTCCATCTGCAACGTCACTCATAAACATTGAAGCCTTCGTTTTTCCCAAGAAGATTTGCTTTTTTTTAATATCAGTGATATACTTTATTTTTGGTTGTGTCTATTAATGTATCCACCTCTATAATGCTTCATTTAGGAAAAGGACATCTCAAACAGGTATCCATATGCAAACCACTGAAAATGCTTGTCAACAGCAAAGTCCTTTTTAAACATTTGATGTGCCTCTTAATAGCCATCTGAAAAAACAATTGGGATTAAATATGCTTTAGTGTTGTTGAAGCTTTAAGTGAGAGTTTCAAATC